>SNQJ01S0096223.1:31658-43245 GCA_010110895.2 Picea sitchensis
CTCATTATTCCATAATTAAGCATGGGTTATCTTACTCCACAAAGCGTCTTCCCGTGAGGGCTTTCACCATAAGGGGACCAATTTGGAGTTCATCCATATTTATTTCTTATCAACCATGAAAAAACAATAATGAGTCATATTTACATCAAACAATCTTGGTTCCATTACTCAAACCTTTGTGCTACGGGGCTTTCTTCAAGGGTTGACATCAATGACAACCAACCTTAATCAACAACAAGAGCCATTCTTCTGAGGATGGAAAAGACCTTAGCAGTAGAATAGGTCCCCCRGCACACTCCTGGGGTTTCTTGGTAAGAGACCAAGCATTGAGATACATGGAAAAAGACCCTTGTGTGGGCCCCCAGTAGATGATTGGGGTTCTTGGTCTAGAACCAAGCAGAAACACCCTTGTGTGGGCCCCCAATAGATGATTGAGATTCTTGGTCTAGAACCAAGTAGAAAGACCCTTGTGTGGGCCCCCAATAGATGACTGGGGTTCTTGGTCTGGGACCAAACAGTAAAGACCCTAGATGTATTCTAGGGCCCCTGGTTGTGTTCCAGGGAATCCTTTCCCAGTGCTTGGATTGATCCTTGGATATGTTCCTTGGTGGTTGATCTAAGTCCCTAGATATGTCTAGGGCTCATGGATGTATTCCAGGGAACCCTTGCTTAATGCATGGGTTGATCCTTGGTCTTGTACCTTGGTGGATAACACCCTAGATGTGTTCCCGGGCCCATGTGTTCTGGGGCAAACTGGTCTTTGACTAGGTAGATCTTGGTGCAATACCAAGATCTGTTGATGTGTGATCATCTTCCTCTCTCCTGGAATGTATCTAGGAGTATCTATGAAGATGGATTTGGCTACATTGTTGATGTACCATCCTATGTAGTGATGATAAAGTTTATAGGTCAATATCAGATTCATGTGGACATGTCTTGCCATCATTTAAGCCCCCATTGAATTTATCTTAACAGGTAATCCCTTGTTGGTTTGCTTTCCATCTTGGTTTATGTGATTGGGTTTTATTTTTGTGTGACTGGGTTTTATTTTTGTGATTGAGGGTTTAATATGTACTTAGGATTTTAATTAATATTAATTGACATATTAAATTAATATTTATTAATAATATGTCAATAATTAATTATTATCCTAAATACCCTAACCCCTCTCCCTACCTATAAATTAGACCCTACCCTAAGACTTTCACACTTACACTCTCTCCTCTCTCTCCTTGTTGCGGCTACCTCAGTGATCACTCTCCTTTGTTGGTGCGGACTCTCTCTTGATGTCTCAGTTTCAAATCTAAGTTATTTGGTCTTGGTGTTGGTTGGGAAATTCCTTCTTGTTAAGCTTGTTGGTGCATGAAATGTTGAAGTTCCTCCCTAGGGCAGTCGGATCTGTCCATCTGTGCAGAGGTTGCTTCCTTTAGCTACCAGATCTATCAACAATGTTTTGAGGAGCCTCCTTCTAGTGTCGAATATGCCCTTTAGGGCCACGGACCTGAGTACAGGTGTCGCGGCCTCTTTTGTGGGCCTTCTCTTGACTGGGTGAAGGTCGTGGCCTATCCTCCTAGCTACCATATGTTTAGCTGAGGTCCATGTGTGGTTTATACTTATTTTCTACACCTTTATCTTGGATGGAGGGTTTTTCTAGTGGAGGAATAGTTTCTTATAGTTGTTGTCCAGTTCATACCTGTGTTATTTTATGGAGGATTCTATCTACGGAGATTTTTATTGTTGTCTACTTGGAAGTCTTGTTGTTTTGTTCTTGTTGTCTTCAGCTTCTTTTGAGGGGTTATATCATTGGCAAAATTGTTCCACAGACCACTCTGACAGAGATCAAACCTTAGAGGTTTGATCCATGAACCTAAACTTTTTCTGAGCATATTTTCAAAGGCATGCATCCTCACATGTGCCAAGTACATCTTAATTTGATCAAGAGGCAAATTAAAAGGTTTACTTTATACTCAGAATTCTTGTTTGTATTCAAATATGTTTATATCTCTTCTTATATGTGTTGATCTAAGATTGTTGTACTTAGATCTACTTGCTTGCATACTCAGGATTAATTGTTTGGTTCAGATCTACTATTTTACTTGTTCAGAAATATTTTGCTTTAGATATTCTTCTTGTTTTCATATCTACTGTGTACCTTTGTTCAGAATTTTTATTTAGATCTAATGTTTACTTGTTGATCTAGCTAACAGAATTTTAAAAGTATATTCTTCTGTTATTTTTCTTAT
Source organism: Picea sitchensis (assembly GCA_010110895.2). Taxonomy (NCBI): domain Eukaryota; kingdom Viridiplantae; phylum Streptophyta; class Pinopsida; order Pinales; family Pinaceae; genus Picea; species Picea sitchensis. Next base: position 33,902 of record SNQJ01S0096223.1, read on the forward strand.
TTCTAACAGACTTGGCTAAGGAAAATGTCCCAGGTGTAGTCTCTATCCTTGATCATGTGACTTGACAAGGACTGAAAGAGACTCGAGGTGCTATGTGGGAAATGAACACATCAACTAGGTGCATGCCAGAGAAGATTACATCAACTAGGCTCAAGGACAACCTTTTTAGAAAAGAAGAAGTATCAAGAAGACAAGACGATGCCCATCTGACCATTAAAGAATCCCCAGGAAGTAATTGAAGACCCACGAAGAGAAGTCGGCCTCCACAAGTAAAAGACAGAAAACAATAAAGTAAAATCGAAGACCCGGGAAGAGAAGTCGGGCCCACATGGAAAAGACAGGTGACTTGACAAATATAAATAAAGGTTCATTTAATTTCATTTGACACACACTCACTCATCTCTCGCTCAAGAAAGAAGGCGCAAGTTTCAAGGGAATCTTATTTGGGGTAAAATTCGTTGCAACTTGAAGTTCTTGGCATTCTATCTTGTGTGATACCTCTTGGGAGTTGCGCCAGGCTTGGGAGGTGACTCTTTGATATCTCTTGGTCTATTTTTATGGTGATAAACTTGTAAACTCTTGAATTGATTCTTCTATAAGAAAGGTTTTTGGGTTTTCTCCCAAGGTTGGGTTTCCCGGGATAAATTCTTATGTTCTTGTGTCTATTGTGCATGATTAATATTTCTATATCTTATTATTTTCGTTGCATTGTAACAAATGAGATTTTCAGTGTATAATTATTCCATGATAACTATGGCATGAAAGGAAATTTTGCATTGAAATTATAAAACAATAATTATCATATCTGAGAATCAAAAAATTCAATAATTTGCATCCAAAACACCATGCAAGTGAAATATTTCAACATTAAACATACACATGACCAAGATAACCATGAACCAATGTATGTAGAGGAAAAAACTGAAAAATACTATGCTGAAGAAAATCTTTTAGAGACCAATTCTTTTGCAATTTTTGTTTGGGGACCCCACCTAATAGCTATATAGTAGTTTTTTTTTCCAAAGTAAAAAAGCATAAATTTTATTAAGAAATATAAAATTTACATTATGAAGAATGCATGTAAATTCATGCATTTAGTCCCAAAAAGGTCTTTCTTATGTCAAACATAATAGTCTAATGATTGTTAGAAACAATTCTCTGATTATAGTATGAGTCATTTGCTAGTCTTGTTCTAAAAACCAAGATCAAGAAGTAGAGTCTTTTGACGTCACCCAAAAAATGCTCCAAAAGTAGCACTGAAACTGAGCTAATATGTGTCTCAAGAGACCTTGTTCATAAATAGACTATTGCTATTGATTCTTGTGCACTAGTAGACTCCTTATATACAAAAAAAGTTGATAAAATTCCCTTTATACAATTCGAGTTGGCTAGTCTATAAAGGGTCTGTGATAATGTTCCCGAGTCTGGGCATCCAATAGCTCTATGATGTGCCACTGCCTGTGAGCCATAGAAGTTCCCTCTTTAGATAAGGAGTATGCTTCTCCATTTCTTTCCCTGTAGACATATTTGAAAGACAGATTTGTAAAAATATCTGAAATTAAAAAAACTTCTTCAAGTAATGAAGCAAGAATTATGTTGTGCCATTTTTTTGTTTTCCTCATCCAGTTGATAACCACCATAGAATCCCCGAAGATCTGAAGATCTAAAAGTCCTTTTTCCCGAGAAAAAATGAGTAGGATCTTTAAATCCATAAGTTTTGCATAATTATTTGTTCCTTGTCCCAAACCCCACTTTATATTGAAATAGTGTGTTGGAGAAAGGTGGAGGATTCCCCCTCCCCCACAAAGAACACCATCATCTTTTGAGGCACCATCAAAAAAATCCCAAGGTCTAGTGGTGGTAATGTGTTCTTCCACTACCTGCGTTRGGGGAGGTAAATCTTTCTCTTGTGGAAAATGTGATAGGATAGCTAGGATTTTGGCTACAATAAGCTCAGGAAGGGAGTCTTTTTCATTGAAAATAGCATAATTTATGGAAATCCAAATTCCCCAAATGATGAGGAGAGGGARTGCCTTGAACCGATTGTATCTATGATTTTGAACCCACAACTTCCAGGCTTCTTCAATGGAAKTTTCATACCAAGAGAAAGGTTGACCCAAAACAGCAAAGGCATCTCGCCATGTTTGTAAAGAAAAAGGACAAACCAGAAAAAGGTGTAATGAAATTTCCTCCTTTCCCTTGCACAAGGAGCACCATCCTGGTCCTTCTAAACCCCTAAGTTTCATCCTATCCCAAGTAGGGACCTTTTTCTTTAATAGACACCACATAAACACTTGAGCCTTGAGGGGGAATTTGGCAAGTTCCAAATCCCTTTCCACCACCATTCAGGAACCTGTTGATGGAGAAATGACATCAGAAAAGTATAACCCTCTTTTGGGGAGTATACCCCAAAAGGACTGAGCTTCCAGAGAAGTTCATCTTCCTGATCATTTATTCTGATATGGCTAAGTTTAAGTACCCTGATATACTCATTCCAAGGAGCTATAAAGTGTTCTTCCAGGTTCATAGCTTGTGCATCTTGCCATCCTTGAGTCCATATCAAAATTTGTTGATCATCTACAATCTGATTCAGATGAAAAAAACCTCTCTCTTAAAGGTTGTTAATTAGATTTTGGGGAAGTAAGTGTTGGTTGTTTTCACCCACCCATGGATCCCTACCCAGCCTAAGAGAGATTCATTTGCCTACCTTTCAAGCCAAGCCTTCACTGATAACATCGAAAGATTTGACCAAGGATTTCCACATGATAGATCCTTTTTGATGACTTTTTTCTGGTCTTCTAATCCAATCCACCACTGAATCTAGATTGATATATTTTTTTGAATTACCATTGACCATAAATTGTTGGAAGAGATAAGTCTCCATCATGTTTTTGTTGCAAGAGCGGTGGAGAAGGAATGTATATTTTTTAAGCCCCACCCCGCCCCCCCCAACAGCTTTGGCAAAGCTAAAGACTCTCATTTGATCCAAGGCATCACAAAACTCTCCTTCTAACCGCCCCACAAAAATTTGAAACATAATTTCCTTATTTTTTCCAACGTTTCTTTTGGAATCCAAGCCATAGATAACCAATACATTGGAATTGCCTCCAAGACTGATTTTACCAAAATAAGCCTTCCATCTCGAGATAACCACCTGAAAATCCAATATTTTAACCTTTTCTCAAGCTTTGATAATAACCAATTCCAGTACCCTTTGGTGTAAGAGTTTGGTTTTATATGAAAACCCAGGTATTTTAGTCCCTCCTCAAGTGGCTTTTCCATAAAAGGAAAAATACCTTTATAAAAGAGGACTTCTTCTAGAACCATTAGATGAGTAGAGAGAGTAGATTTTGAGTTGTTTATTTGCATGCTTATAGCTCTGCTAAAAAGGTCTAAAATGGATCTCAATTGTTCAGCATCACCCCTTAGGCCATTGCAGAAAATTAGAACATCATCCAAAAACAACAAGTGTGAGAGAGAATGTAGATGAGTGAGAGGTATACCGATAAAAGTTATGATGCTTTTGGCTTCCTTAAGAGCCCTATTTAGTCCCTCGGACGCTAAAAGGAACAGGAGAGGGGAAAGAGGGCACCCCTGACGAAGTCCTCTCTCGGCTTGGAAGAAAGGGGTTGCAGCTCCATTTATGAGAACAACAAAAGAGACCAAGGAGATGCAGCTCATTACCCAATTTATAAAAGAATACATGAAGCTCAGGTGCGTAAGAAGTAATCTCAAGTAAATCCAACTGACCTGATCATATGCCTTTGAAAGGTCTATCTTTAGCACTGCCCCTTTTTTATTATGTGTCTTAATATTGTGTAAGGCTTCTTGGGCGACCCCGATTGCTTCATGGATTTGTCTTCCTTCCAAAAAACCAAACTGTTCTTGAGAGATTGTATTTGAGAGGATGCCTTTTATTCTTTTGCTTATGAGTTTTGCTATAATTTTATAAATACAATTGCAGAGTGAGATGGGCCTATAGTCATCCAAGCTTTCAGGAGCATCCTGCTTGTGAATTAAAGCTATGAAGGTAGCATTAAAAGGAATAGCTATATAGTAGTTATAATCATAGGCTTCACAATAATTTGCGAGATTTTTATATTAGTGACGAAAATTTGAGTCAACAATCACAACTCATTCAATGAGGAAGGGGATTTTTTTTAAGTGTTAATGATTAGGTCATGACCAAGAGTTTAACAAAGCCGCCCAACTCTTTCAAGCTTCATTGTTTCCCCTTTTATCATTGGAAGCCAATAACCCCTCATATACATCTATGAAGAGGTATATTAATGGCCAATCATAGGCTCCCACCAAGTGGACTTTTGTAGAATTGAGGGAGAACCTAAGACGAACAATTGTGGACTCTCGAATTTCCCCCTCACTATAACTATCTCTATCATACACTCAGTTCCTCCTTTGGTGGACTTCATCACCTTTCATTGAAAGTGATTGGGAGGCACAATTACTATACACGATTTGAGAGGAAGGTCATTAAAGTCTTAGAGTAGTAATTTTTCTTTATTCAAAACCATAAGATGAAAAATTTTACGTCAAAGCTTTAAATTTTTGTGACTTATTGAAACACACTTACAAAAAAAACACTTATTAAAAACATGCTTATAACATTTCTTCTACATTCAATGTTAACTAATTTATTTCTTTGATATAGTGCATCTTATGCAAACTTATTTCATATTGAATATACAAATTTCAACCCATTTGAATACTTTGAAACTCATCAATGTTAGTACTATTTGTATCCAACGCATATGCAAATTTTATAAAATAATTTTTTTGTACTTCTGTACAATTTGATCATTCTATCTCAAATTCTATAACTACTTGAACACCATCTATTTGTAATCTACAAGAAAAAAAAATCTCAAATATTTATGACTATATAACTCCATCTTGTGCATATTCTCTTTACCCTTTCAAATCCACTCATGCTACACAAAATGCCACCAATTTTGTCCTTTTCAAATCTTTTATGCTTTCAAATTGAAGTGGCACCCTATCTTTCTTAGCCATTCTCTTAATGTTTTTGAATTAATACTTTCACCATAATATGAAACCTTGACCTTCGATCCCCTTTTGTTCTTTAGAAATCTCATTAATTGTGTTGGAACAAGTCCTTTTCAACTTCACTATCTTCTTCTAGTTTTGATGTCATTTGTTTTGGCTTCTCTACCTCAGTAATCTAGTCTGGCTCTTGGTTGACACTAGAATTTTAGATCACCATCTCTTAGGACTTGGTAACCTTACTCATATCACATCCCTATTTATTGATTTATGCAACTAAGTATCCAACTTCTTCAAGCTATTCATCTTCATATTACATCTATTCATGTCAAAATTGTTTCTTTTCGCTAGAACTCTTTAGGTCTATTTCATGATTCTATTATAAGATAATAATTATTCTATTATACTTACGTATATGGTGATTCATTTATTTCTTGTATAATTGCATGAAACACACTTATTGAAACAAGATTATAAATTTTCTTCCACCTTCAACATTGACTAGTGTATTTTTTTGTTATAGTGTATCCTATGCAAACTTATTTCATATTGAATAACAAATATCAATCCATTTGAATACCTAGAAACTCATTGATATTAGTCATATTCATATTTGACGCATATGGAAATTTTGTAAAATAAAATTGTGTACTCCTATACACTTTGATTATTCTATCTCAAATTCTACAACTACTTGAACACCATTTATTTGTAATCTACTATATATATAACTCCAACTTTTGAATATTCTCTTTACTCTTTTGAATTTGTCCATGCTACACAAAACACCACCATATTGTAGCGTGACCCATCAACTTTGTATTAGTAAATTTTTTCCTTTACGGATCTTTTATGCTTTCAAATTTAAAGTGGCACTACATCTTGCTTAGCCACTCTATTAGTGTTTTTTTAATTAATATTTTCATCATAATATGAAACCTTGACCTTCAATCCCCTTTTCTTCTTTATAAATCTCATCAATTTTGTTGGAACGTATCATCTTCAACTTCATTGTCTTCTTCTTATGGTTTTGAGGTCATTTGCTTTGGATTCTCTACCTCAACACTACAGTTTGGCTCTTGGTTGACTCTCTACAATTTGACATCACTATCCCTTGGGACTTGGTAACCCATCAATTCATATCACAACATCCATATTCATTTTTCTAAGTATTTGGCTTGTCCAAGCTCTTTATCTTCGTATTGCATATCTTCATGTCTAATTTGTTTCTTCAAGTTCCTGTAGAACTCTTTATAATTCTATTTCACAATCATATTATGAGATTCTAATTAGTCTATTATACTATGTATATGGTGCTTCATTGATTGCAAGTATAATTTCCCACATGCATCTATGTTTTATGGTTGTAGGTTGATAAGGAGAATAAACCTATGGGAGAGGGAAATACCACATCAAAGGGTGGTAGTAAAAGTCCATGACATGCATGGCCCACCACCTTGCACATCGGTTCTCAACCACCATAATTAATATTTTAGTCAAATCCATATTTAAAGTTGAAGTGGAAACACTACCAACGATTTAATGTTGTGGAAGCACTACCTATTTAATGTTTCTTGTTGCTAGGTTGAGCCCCTCTGCACAAGACGCAACATCAATGATGATATACTTCATGACCCTGACCCTTATCTTCAAATAAAACATGATTTGGAGAAGATAACAAAGTTATATTTATGCTTGATCAAAATTGATACTACTAAAAGCAAGAAGGAACAAGCTAAAATTATAAGAAGAATGAACCAATGATCAATATGTCATTGAACATAATACTTACGTGCATAGTAAATTCAAAATTTCTTCTATAGTTTCAAAAAATAATGAAACTTTTATTTGTTGCAACAAATTTTAGCTATGCTCGTACTATCGACCAACATGAAATTGGTTCTAGTACTAATTCTTAACCACCATTAGATGTACCATCCACCATTCCATCTATATCTCATGGCATTGCACCTGCATACAACCTAGGATCCTCCATCTTAGGACACCATATCTAGAAACAACCCCCATCCTCCATCGCAAGACATGCCCACAAAAAAACCTTGAATTCCATCTCATCTCACGCCCACTGGCGGCCGTGATCCCAATCCTAGTAGTACCTACTCTTCTACCCCATTAACTATTGTTCATGGCATAGAGAAAATTCCCATACACTTGCATTTGGATAGTGATGGAGACCCCTTAAGGGAAAGACAACTTCTTGTGAGAAAAAAATTATGTTGACTTGTATGATAAAACATATAGTCCTTTTGCACCCACTATTAGTACATCTTGTAGTTCCCAAGCCTCAAAAAAAGTGAGAACGAAGCTTAGAAAGTTCATGGTGCAACAATATGGACCAATATTCAACAAACGAAAGGTTGATTCCATTGTTGGAAAAAATTTGCAGGAGGTATCAAACACATTGCAAAGGAAGTTAACAAATAACCTCCATTATGAGCATCCTTCCTTGGTATTGGAAGAAGAGTGCATCTCCAAGGTTTTATGCAAGGAAGAAAAAAACTCAAGAAAATAGGAAAATACCAAAAACTTCTAGGTATTAATTCAATCCCTGAAAAATAGTTTATATAAAACTATTCATTGTGAAAGAATTCTTATAAATGAATACATTATTATTTTGACAAAAAATACCACTAAGGCCATAATTGATAAATTTGGTTACCGCCACCTTGGTGTAGGAGGGTACATCAAGGTTAAAACTCGGCATGCAAGTCAACATCAAATGAAGTAAAGTTTATACAATGTTAATATCATATTTGACTCTATCTCCAACTTGATGCCAATTGTATTATGCTTTCCAATGATAAAAACCAAAAAGTTATGAGAATATAAAGAAAAACTCACTAAAGAGTAATTGCAAGTAGCCACTAAAGAGGGATACAAGGCCATGGTAGAATTGGTGCATGGTGGGTCCAAGAAATTGAAAGTTAGAGTCAAGGTAAAGGTACATTTCTATAGGTGATTTTGAAGTTATAAGATATATGATTGATTTCAACCTTATTAAGGTCCCCATATATGTTTTTTATTGCATGGAGAAATGAAGATGATAAATATAGTGCTACAAAGAGTGAATTCAATGATGGCATTGATCATGATGATAATGGTGATGATGGAAATGATAGCGAGGATGGTGAGGAGGTAAGTCATGGTTATTAGATTGATGGTAAGTATCCCTTTTTTTTCTTTTTGTCTTGAACTATATTTTAAAAATTCATCAAAAAAATGTACTTTCATGTTGAACCGGTACCAACTTGTTCAATTTCAATGTTTGAAATAATTTTTTGTTAGGGAATGGCGTTCATGAATAATGCAATTAGAGAACCAGTTAGAGTCATCAACCAAATGAGAAAGAAAATGAGGAAGATGAATTTAATCATCCTTTATCTTGATATTTTACTATTTTATACAAACAAGAAAACAAACCTACTAGGAGGAAGCTTAATCATACATTCATGATGTGACATTTGACTATGATATTATGTGACATATGTTTTATGGTGATATTACATGACATATTTCATGTTTATTGTTAAATTTAGAGCTTCTATTAAGTTATTTTCAATTTACTAGACAATAATAGCATAAGCAGGATCAATGAAAGATACACAATCACAAGGTACACAACATTTATCCTGGGGAACCCTCATGGGGGAGAAAACCCAAAAAAAACTTCCTTAATATAGATTGTCAATACAATGCCAAGATAATAAACCAAACACTAGAGAATATCCAACACTAAGCAATGCGCCTCTCTCTTCCTTCTTCTGGTAGCTGCAGCTTCCTTCAAACTTGGGCACTAGATGAGTGACTTGAGTGAGTGAGCTAATGAGGCACCTTCCACTCTTATTTATACTGGTTGGCAGGCGCTAGGGTGGTGTCTCTTCATCAAGCAGGGCCGACTTCTTCACTTAGTGGCTAAAACCACTTTAATTAGGCCTAGGGGCTGACTTGTTAATTAGCAGCGTATAATTAGGGTTTGACCAATCCACAAAAGGGGATTTGGTCTTATACAAAGCCCAACATGATCAATCCAAAAAAGGGGATTGATCTATAAGATAATAACTCAATAATAAGTAGAATATTATTTGCAGTTACAATATTTCAACACTCCCCCTTAACAAGAAGGGTATTCTACAACATCATCAGGAGAGAGAGAGGGAATCAACATCAACAACATTTGGAACATTGATTGGCATATCTATAAATCATCGAAAGTTTTTATCAACATCAATAACATCATCATTCATAGCATGGAGATGGAATAGCATCATCATCATCGTTCACAGCATGGAGCGGGAACAACA
>SNQJ01S0096223.1:60884-74368 GCA_010110895.2 Picea sitchensis
ACCCAGCCAAATCCTTTGATATATTCTTCAAGAGAAAGACCTTCACCACCAATAAGACCTAGCACACAAGAGGGTGCTCAAACCCTAGAAGACTAGCGCCCAAGAGAGGTGTGCATTTTTCCCAAGAAGATGTACTTGCTGAAATTTCCAAACTCACATAAAAGATGTGTTTCCTCAATGGGGAATTTACCTTTACTTATACTAGACTGAACCTGTCAACAGAAGTGTCTATTGGCACAACAGGGTCGACCTCTCTATCTTATAATATAATTAATATTAACTAGATTAATTATCTTTTACATTAATTACCAGTCACATTAAGGTGGGGCCGACCTGTACCCTTTACATTATAATTAGGGTTACATGTAGGTCTGAATCTTGAACAATATAGCAAGGGATCTTATACACCCACTAGTGCTCATCCACTAGGGGCACATCCATAGGGATGTCCATATCTATGGCTCACTGCATTACACAGAATAACCACTTCTTCACTAGTGCTCAACCACTAGGATCACGTTCACTTGTGCACGTCCACTCAACATATCTTCTTTCCCACGGCATTACACAGGAGAATCATCTGGAGTTTCTCATCAACTCTTCTACTCAAAGGAGGCTAATACATCATCTTCATTTTTGTTCTCATGACGATGCACCTAGCACTTTGGGATTTCACACGTTCACCTTGAGCTCAACCACAGGCACGTCCAACTCTGCAGATATCATTTCTCACTGCGTTACACAAGAGAATCATCTGGAGTTCTTCTCAACTCTCTGTAAGGGGGAGGCCATCTCTACGTTCCAACTCTGTCTCAGATAGGAACCACACACCCCTCTCGGGGGCTTTCTCTCAGGTTTGTAAGCTGGAGAATGTCTCACATAGTTGCAATCATCAACATACAGCGCTATAGTTTTTCCATATCCAACAAAATTATGGCCTCACACATGACTATCTCACATGGCATTTTAATCTCACAACAAGATCATAAGTCTTGACTTGCATTGGTTATCAATTCAAAACCAACACAACAAGACATAGCATTCTATTCATATGAATGCATTGTTGATTTTAGAACAATCATATATGCTTAAGGTTTTTTGCCTCTTATCACACCCCACTTGGTTATCATTCACACAAATGCATTCAATAACCTAGACTTATCAACTTGTGATATCAATTCATCACTAAAGAAATTCTTACCCAATTCATTTAGTACATATGTAAATATCACATAACTAAACTTTATTCCTGCATAGTTGTCATCCTCATCTTACTGCCAATCACAGCATGGATCACTAGCTATGATTTTCTCTCCAAGTAGCAATTCTCTATAGGCATAAACATTTATACTTGCTACTTTCTTAAAAACATACAATTTTATTCTAAAAACAAATAAGGTAAAGGAGAGAAATCCCCCTCTTTATCAATTATACCTAGTTGGCCTTGTTTTCCAATCATTATTACAATAATTTTCTTAGCATCATGTAGCTTGTTGTATCATTTTGAAAATTCTATTGCGGTGTTGGATAGAGCTTATGTCCCATTCGACTATGGAAACAATTTATTTTGTGTTTTTGTTTTGAGTTGTCTTTTCAATCTGCTACCCAGTGCATTGTTGCTCCCTTTCCTAGAACAATTCTAGCCCATCCCAACTTGGTCTTCCTCATTTTGCATCCCATAATAACAATATAAGCTTCATTCACTGAATATTTTCCTTGGCCAATTTTTCTCTAACATTAAATTAATTTTTCAACATTTTCCAACACACCATAATGTTGCAATTATATCACTCTTGCTTCATATGGCTCATTTAAAAGTTCATTCTTTTTGCAACCAATACCAAGCATTGATACTCTTTTCACTTCATATGCCCTCTCATACTTCCCATCTAGAAGTAATTGCAATATCTTATGTTCTACTCTCAATTGATGTCCTTTGTATACTCAAAATGCACTCAACATTCCCTATCTTTATCTTATCCAACAATTTCACATTTACTGTTGGAATCATTTCCTCATTGTTGCAATATATTATAATAGCTTAAGCATCCATCTTGTGGCATCCCATGCCCTTATCTCTAGTTGTCATAAGCTTTATCTAATTCTAGAATTTGCTCTTTATTTCATTGAATTATTCTCAACCAATTTCAACTCGGTCCTATAAGACAAACCCATGCTACGAAATACTTTATTCCTCCATTGGAAACTTCCAAGTGAGTGAAAAATCATTATTTCCTTAACATGTTTAACACATAAGTTGTTGGCTTATAACCTACAACCCTTCCAAGCATATATATAAATTGCTCCCAAAAATGGTTCTCACATTATACAACCCACACATCACCTCATGAAGTCCTTGTTCTCTATTTCTTCGTAGATTCATTCTACCATACAAGGCTTCCATAATTTCCTCCTTTGTGATTATCCTCTGCAACCTATGTTACATGGTTTCCCTTCATTGTCTCAAAGATACAAAGATTTGCATCCTCATTTATGCATAAGGGTGTCATCTCTACTTGTTATATTCTAGGCCCCTTATACATGTCGCAATTTCCTCGTTGTATACAATAACCAACTACCGTGAATAAGAGCTTCCACAACCCTTCTATGTTATCCATATTAGCTTAAGGCACTAGTAATCATTCTCAATCCCTTCTTTCATCATGATTGTTCATGCAATACAATCTGCAAGAAATATGAACATTCTCCATTCAAGATATTTAGCCACCTTGTCAACAATTATTGTTATAATACTCTCAGCTTGAACATCTATACTCATCAAGAGTGTTGTCATTTTCCCCAGGTACTCCTCTAAGCCATCCTTGGTCAATCCTTCAACATGATAATTAACCAACACCTTTAAATACCCTACTTTTCTCATCCAAATTGTACTTCCACACCACAATATAAACATCATTATGAATTATTAGAAGTCTTAGTTATTTTCTCACATGGTATACTCATATATCATCCTATATTCATTTTCCCAAATTGAAACTACTTTGGAAGTCTTCCTCATTTGACAATCGTGTTGTCCACTTAAGCTCAAAGCCCATGTTCCTACTACTTTCCACTCTAGCATTTTCCTTGGCCATTGATTCAAGCTTTGCCCTAGCTGAGTCTTATGTTGTGTTTGTTTCTCTTGAGCCCTTAGAATTCTCTCATTGTCATCTATACAACTATGCACCTCCATCTTCAAGCTCCTCATATTTGTTATCAACTCCAATGCCTCAATCCTTTCTTTGTGACCATTGTATTCAGTGTCCTCATTTCAAGCACTAATATTTAGGCCTCTATCTTCTTCTTCATAATTGTAGGGATCTCATCCATCCTCCATGCTATCTCTTCAATGCCAATCTTAACTTATCCTTACTGGAGCACTGACTCTTCAAGAGTGTGTATACAAGAAAAACTGTTAGTTACACCTCAATTCCACGTTTGTAACACATTTTTATAAATCATGGAACATATATGCACTTGATCAGTTTTTGCCTATTAAGATATAGGTCTCTTCTTCTTAATATGATAAGAATTCTAAAGCACGTCTCCAAGATCTGAGCCATCAAAATTATTCCTTTCTAAATTAGCCTTCCAATGACTACACCCACACCCAAATCGGGGTTATAAACAGGGAGTTATGGCTCTATACAACCATTTCTCCTCATGGAAATTTTGTCAAACACTTAGCCTACAAACTGCATTTTCCCAAATTTTCATAGTGCTAACTCTAAAATTCAAGCATTTCTTCATTTACGCCTCCATAAGCTACCCAAATACTCTAACAGCCTCTGAATCGGGTAATTGGAACATTTGCAAGGTTCAAACAGTATTTTCCCCAATTATTCTCATGTAGAAATTTCGTTCAACACTTGTCACACAAAGTACACTTTTTTCATATACAATTGACTTATGGAACATACGGCCTTAGTGTTATAACCAATGGCTCTTATACTATTTTGTAACGTACCCAACCATCTAATTAAAGTCAATATCAACATTTTTACATGGAATTGATAGGCAAATACTCGATTTCAGAATACACAATGCCCACAACAAATTTAAACTTAATACCCATGAGTATGATCAACCATCTCAACATATATAATACATATTTTTTGCTCATACATTGAATAATAACAGCTAGTATATGGAAATTATAACAATACACATAACCAACACTTCCCCAAAAAGGTAATTACATTTCCTTCATGATTATGGCTTCTTCTAAAGTACCCATAAGGCCATTTACAATAAGCTAACATGGCTAGATATTAAATTGCATAACAGGAGCAAAATGGTGTCCTCTCCACTACAATATATGGTTGTAACAACCTCGAATCTGCATACCAATATATACCAGACAACCAAGAATGCCTTCTTGAGCCAAAGATAACTTCCAACCTTTTATTTTCATGAATATAAGTACATAATTCTCATATATTGTAGCAACAACAGCTTTAAACTTCATAAGCCCGAAGGGTTAACTCAAATGGTTCTGAGCCAGATGTGAAGTTATCCCCAGCGGAGGAGGTCACGGGTTCGAATCTCTTGTTCCCCCTTGGGGTTAGGCCTGCCATGGACATTAGGGTCGGGGGTTTACCCTATTTACCATCCACAAAGTGGGGAAGTACTCAGGAGTTTCTTGTGCGATATTACCTCAGAAGGACATTCCACCCAACCATAGGCTCCCTATTGCACCATTGTTTTTTGCAACAGAGGCACCCCCGAACTAAGGCTATGAATCCAAAAAAGTGCACTCTTCCTATGGCTAGCTCTAATTTCTCTTCTCACAACCCAATTCCCAGGTTCACATTAATTAATTACACCTACAACAATTCCCAATCCAATCTACACAACCCAAGAAATGGGATCCCCTTTTCTAGTCATTTGTCCCTTAGGCTATCGCACTTCCCTCCAGCACTCCAACATAGGCTAGCCAAAAAAACTTTCTACTAGGATTCCAAGGAATTATTGGCTGTAGCGAAATTTCCTCAATTACAACCACAATTCTCTATAAATTCATGGTTGTAGCTTTTCAAAGTTTGAATTTAGTTTACACAACAGTTCACTCTAGGGCAATTTCCCCAATTTCCAAACAAAGGACAATTCACAAGGTGAATTCCTTATTTATGGTGAGTTTGGCTCTTTAATAAGTGAATAACAGTCATCTTTGAACTCCCCTCTCCCCTCAAACCTAACAATTTGAATCCCATAACCATAATTCACTTGCATGTAAAGGTAACTTTAATTGCATGGCATGAAGAGGCCATGTATCCCTTCATGCACTAATCCTCCCATAAGGATTAATTAAATGGTAAACCAATATTAGCTAATAATCAAGGATATAGTTAAGTTTTACAAGACTTTGGGTTAGCTCCCTTACTAAGGTCCCTTCCTTAGCCTACTAAGCCCCCTTGTCTTTCCCCTCTTGGGAAGTCATAGCCCCCTTCGTTTCATCCTTCTCTTCTGCAGTCCATGATGTACTTTTATTAACATTCAATGTTTGAAGATATAACCACAAGGTATGGTCCATCCAAAATAGTTGAATAAAGGGAAACAACACCTTCAAATTCAAATTGTCACCATACTTAGGTATACATCTAGTATTCAACATGAATTAGCTTGAGTTTTATGAGCCCTCAATTCTAAAAAGTGATGTAGATGTCTGATAAACTTGTCACATGTAGCAGGCATAACACTGGAGATGGATAAACCTTTTGATGAAGAAATCATGTTATAGGTGGAGAAGCAGATTAAGCACAACAGAAATTATACCAAGCAGGATAACAAGGATGACGTTGATAATTACCTCGAGGCAGCAAGTAATTTACAGAAGATCAACTCCAAAAGGACTTGCCACGTTTGAAGAAATCGTCCTCAGCTAAGAATTGAACCAACCATTTAGTTGACTTCTCGTCTATTTGATGAGTCTACAGACGGATAAGCCAATTCATTTTAATGATGACAAACACTGCTTTGTTTAGTTGAATTGTCATCCAATATAACATGATAGTTTTAATCCAAGAAAAAGGGCTTGGAAGCAAAGATAGATAAGAGCATCTAAGGAACTAGAAGCTAGAAAGGAGGTAGAAGGAACTGTTATCGCACAGTTTGTAGTTTGGATAGTAGATGGATGAAAAAAGGTCAAACTGGCRTAACTAAACCAATCCCACCCACTGTCACCTCGATGGGAGAGATCTTCTACTTAGGGAGGTAAGGCCCAGGGGAGACGTCCCCGGTAACTTGGGGTTTTGAGAAGGCAAGAGGCTTTAGCAAGGCTAAGTGATAATGATCCCCTCACAAGTCACCACCTGATCAGAAAGTCCTGGCTTATAGCCAATAAATATGCCCAGAAGTAATAACCAATAAGATCACCTGCCCGAGAACAAGACAACAATAAAACGATGCATATGCAAGCTTGCTTGCTGGTTAGTACTTCATATGATCAATGACTTTCTTGAATATAAGCAATTGAGCAATAAATATTGACGAAGTCAATGTTTATATAACAACAACGATGCACAATATCACTTCTTCAATAAATGTTAAAGAAACGTGGCATTCAATGTAACAATTAACACTTCATTTAGATAATGCCTTAAACAACCATTCAATTGCTTGAAAGTAAAACGATAGTTGCACAATGATGTTTATAGCAAAGGATGACGGCAGCAATGAGTTAGTAGGGTTAGTCTTAGGCTAGGGTTAGAAAGATCAGTAATTGCTTAAATTGTTTGGTTGAAGTTCTGATCAAGTTACTCAAGACAACGGAGGCCTTAGATCAGTGCCTTGTTAGGGTAAATGGAATCAAAAGAAGAGGACACAAGAGTTGAAGGATCAAGTGAAAGTAGTAAGACTAAGGACAAGAGGGTTAGACCTTGAGGTGTTGTTATGGCAAGGCCTCAAGGATGAAACCCTAGGGGAGAGAGGCTCACTTTGGTGTAGGGAAACTAGGCCTCAGTGCTCTCTCCTCCTTCCTTATCTTAAATGGAAAAATGGCTAGCTCAAAAGATTGCATAAAACTAAAACAAGAGGTTTTGCAAGTAACGTGTTGCTATGGCAAGGCTTTACCAGGCAAACCCTAGGGAAAATCGGCTCACCAAGGTGTAGGGGAACTAGGCCTTGATTTGTTTTCTCCTTAGATCAATAAATAGGAAAACGGTTAACAGGAAGAAGAGGGATGGAGGGTTTCTAAGGCAAGGCTCTATTCTCTTCAACAAATGGCTCAAAACCTTGATGGGGACATGAGACAAGGACCTACAATGTGTGCCTGTCACCTAGGGTTTATTCAGCAAATTATAACAATAGATGCAAGAAAATAACACTACAACCATTCAATTAAGAAGTTTTACAGAAATTCACTTACATTTAACCAAGAAATCACATAGCAAAACCCTAGTTGTAACACCTTCCACCAAGAGAAATGCCAAAAATGCCAATATAAGTCCAAAAGTGTCTTCCTTCAACAAGTGTGCCTCCCAATTTCAGCCAAGAACTCCAAGAGTGGCGCAAATTTTAGACCTCACTAGTGAGTGAGTGAAAGATGATGCAAAAATGAAGGTGAAAACCCTCAATTTATACAGTACAATGACCTAATTTTACTTTTTAGGTCATGAAAAGGCCGACAAGGCCAAAATACTAAAATCATATTGTTTTACATTAAATGTTTAAATTAAAACCCTAATCAAGCAATAGAAGGACGGCATTCCCTTTTGAGTTTGGCGTTATCCCCTTTGAGGGAAAATGCAGCCTCCTGAAGCAAAACATTATCCCTCCTTAGGCTTCTCCAGGCTGCCACATGTGCCAAATTGCCCTGTCCATATGCCAAAATGCTCATGAAGAAAGGATGACGTCATGAACCTCCTGGGTGACATCCTAGGCCTTCCAAGGCCAACGTTCCACTGAAAAGGGCACAATCCCCCTAGGTCAAGCTTTGTTAGGGTGCTTCTGCAAGAAGTCCTCCTCTCTGGTGCAAACCCCTTAGTCATGTTTGTGTCCCCTGCTGGGGTCTCAACATCCATCTGGTGGGCTCTTCAGCCCCATGGAGGTCTGAACTGATCATCTCCCCATGTGTACCTGTCCAACATGGTACCTGTCTGTCGGGCATGATCCTGCACATCAACAGCTACGCCCTCCATGGGCTCATAAGTCACAGGGATCATAGCAATGTCAATCACATCTCATCATCAATACTATTAAACATGTGCATAAAACCCCTATTACCCCAGTTAAAAGCTCAAAGACATTATACAAGCCTGCAATACAAGTCTGGGCAAAGTGATTGGGCGTCCTATTGGGCTAGTGTCCACTGGAAAAGGAAAGTTCYCGRAAAAGACTAAATCTAAGCCATGTAASTRGGTGATGTGGATAAGGGATGTCCTGACAATGGGTGCAGTGAAAGCAGGGGAATGCAAAGCTTTACCTATGGGTGCCTTTGTAGAAGGCAAGTTGCACCTGTCCTGGATGCAATTGTTTCCAAGCCCATTCATGCCTTTTATTTTTTATTCTTATTGTTTTTTCTTCAATAAGTTAATCAAGGGACACTGCCCTGGCATGGTGACCAGTGGTGACAGTGTTACCCATAAGTACTTTCACAGAAATGAGAAGGTTGGTTCGTGATGAGACCCCCTTTCTCTTGGCCATGCAACCAAGAGTCACTACCCTGGCATGGTAACCAACTACTAGTAGTGTCATACTGCTAAGTACCCATGGACCTAATAGGTTGGCTCGTGATGAGACCCCCTATCCTCTGACTAGGTCTTGTTTTATTATTTTTATGGGTCCCCCTTGTTTCTTGCTGAGAAAGTTTTTACTGCTTTCTCGGGGATCCCTGGGTGAAGCATCTTGAGGTTTTATTTTTAGGCTTTTATCTTTTGTCAGCTTGCTTTTACCTTCTGGGCCTTTAGCCCCTTCTTCCCACAAGGTAAGGTGCAACCCTCAAATGATAGGTCAACCCAGTGCCCGGACAAGTGTAATGGGATAGATGAGCGGGAAGCAAGATGAAAAAGTGGTTCTATGACAGGAGCAAATGATGGCTTTTCAGAAATCCCCCCAGTGGCAAACCAAAACCTACGGACACAGGCTTACTAGGGCATCCTGTCATTCCCCCCAGACATGGTCAAGTGAGAAAGTATAAGATCCAAGCATTTGTTAGAAACAAAAGGAATTAAATGCACATATTCAAAGGTTTTCATGATCAGAGTGACACATACCATGATACTCGGACTCATTACCTCATGGAGCAAGAACCACCTCTGAAACAAGACCAAGCCGATGGTGATGGATGTTGTTATTGCTGGCAAGGTAGAGGCGCTGAAAGGGAGAAAAGTTGGGCCCTCCAGGGCCATGCCTAAGTCGATCTGGCTCTCGGTACTCCATGTCTAGAACCTGCGGACCTCGAGACATAATCTCCTAGTTATCCCTAAAAGTGGGGATAACAGGAACTTCAATTTCACGCACTATAGATCATATAGTTCCTCTGAGAAACCAAGAGATTGTAGCTAAGGGAATGCAAGCTCCGCAAAATCTACATATTCTTGTATAATGATGTAGTTTTTCTTGACTTCTGCAGAACTCATAACTTGGTCTTTGCCTACCCAAATGATTGTCGTGAATTCTGATTGGAGCAGTCATACTAAAGACACATACATTGGCTTATTGTTTGAGAGTTGTGACAAAAGAGCAGAATCCATATTCGACAACAAGAGGCAGATCATGCAACAATATACTTAGATGTCAGCATTAGCATCTCAAGACTAGATTGTTTAATATATGAAATTAGTAACTATTCAAATTTCAAGATGAGGTCATACTTACACTGTTACACACACGTGATCAGAATAGAAATACAAACTAATTATCCAAATAAGCTTAATCCAAGCATATCACAGAATCCGCTAACATGATCACACCCAAAAGGCTACTTAAGAATCAATTTGTTTGTTAATGAGTATTCACAGATTACAGACATAATTTTTTATGGGACAGAGATGTAACTGGAGGATCAACATCACAGAGTTGAGTAACAGATTGCTTAAATGTCCCCATTGATATCGTTTAATTCAAGATAAAGAACCGAAATAGATGAGAACTAATTGTAAAAATCAATCCATGTCTAACTCGTACAATTAAATCCCAGAGTATGGGTTTGCTGAATTTGCTGCTGGTACACCCATACCAGAGCCATGGTCACTGGCAATTTCTGTTTCTGTTGGACCATTACATGTGATAGAAGTGCCATTGCTAACCTGATCTTGATGTACAAGTTCATCTATTTTCCGAAACTGCCAGGGCCAACGTGTATTATAGAGAAATTGTCGAAGATCAAACCGGTTGTCCTCGGGAGAATAACTCTGTAATCAAATGCAATTTATGAAAATATTAGTGAGATCTCAACTCCTTACATAAATAATATCCATCCTTTTATGTTAACCAATAACCACAGATAAAGGTACACAATAGACAATAGATAAACTAACGCATCTTTAAACTGTTAATATAGGGCATCGAATTTCTAGGTTTGACCTTCATTTCTATCAATTTTCTTTTCAACTGAGACTGGTTAAACATGCATACATTGAAGAAAACAAATTAATAACAGCACAAGGGAAATCTAGAAGCAGCTCAAGCATGTAGAACTTGCAGAGAAGGTAGCAACTACAGAGTGGATGGGAACTCTTTGTTACTTACAAAGAAATTTCCCATGTCAAAAACAAAACTGACAACTACAGAAATATGGTTAATGTATTGTACCTCAGCATGGTATGAAGGTGTCAAGGTTGTCATCTTATGGCGATTTGCAGAATAATATCGGAAAAAATCTTTGACTTTTACTGAAACTTCTGCCGGAGTCAAACGGCCACACCATCTATGACAAAGGTGCTGGAATGAATCAACCAAAACATAACACTAATGAATCCTCTAACTGAGATGATTCAGTAGACTAAAAGCATTATAACACTTGAGCAGCATTAAGATCAACCTGAAACATTGACACAGGACCACAATGGAAAATTTTGCGAAGCCTCCCGTACATCGATAGTTCCTCATAAGTCATGCCCATATCTGCTTCATCCAACTGACATATAAGAAATGGAATCAGAAACATGAAACATAAGAATCAATGTTAGATCTTGCAGTATATAGATTTCCTTGCACATAAACGTTATCCTAAAAATAATTGAGACACGCGTCACTGGGAATAAATGAAGCATTACAAGTTTAAATGTTGTGTAAATAGGAATAAAACACTAAATACAGAAAAAAAATTGTTGTTCGGACTACTCCAAAGAATATAGCTAAATTGCCAAAAAAAACTCATATCTAAAACAGAGGCACAAAAATTTCAGAGTGGAATCCTCATGCACCAATAAGAAAGTGGACTGATAGGTTTGTACTATTGGTAGAATGTAGTGAATATCCATTACTACTAATGATGAGTTATGTATCGTAATTGGTATTTTGGGAACTATTCAAGCATAACAGTCTCCCGTGTATCTTTTATAAAAGGGCTTGCCTGGTTCCAAAAGAAAACTAAAATATGACACTGAAAAGTCATAGTAGAACACCAACATTTCTCTTAAAAAAATGACTGAATGCTTCTTAGTGTTTTTCCTTTGAATTAAGTATTTTCAATCAATCCCAATCGAGAGTAAGCTTGTTTTGATGATGTAGAACATCAACAATTTCTCAACTTGAATCAGATCAAATGGACATAACCAGTCCAATTTTGAATGCTAAAAGAAAACATTTCCATGACTCAACAACTAGGAACCCTCTTCCTCTATTTTAGTACTTACATGCATGGAAATTTCATGAAATCGTGCTTAATGCAAATTCAGAGATTTCACCTCAACTTTGAGGTTCCCCGGATCCTTTTCCTGTGTGCAACAAACATAATAATAATAATAATAATAGTAATTAGCTTAATGAGACATCAAGGATCATACATAACTTCACCTCGTGACCACTCAATGTATATTTATACATCGTCGCGATGCTCATTGTAATCATCATTCATATTATTCAATCTATAATTATATATTTGCAAAAATAACTCTGTCGATCTTGTAATAAACAAGAACTGTTTATTTCATTCGGTATCAAAACCATTGATTTGGCCAATTCATGGGTTAATTCCACAAGCATACTTTGGGTCAATCGTACACATCACCACTATTGTTTATACAATTTCTGTACTGTGCAATCCATCCATACCAGCTGCTGTAATCTGTCGTACCAACTGCCATATTCAATTGGCTTACCCACCGCTGCAAGCAATCGTACCAACTGCCAAATCTAGTCATCATACCAGCCATCGCAATCTGCCAAAACAACCGCCACAATCCGTCATACTTTCTCTTGTATAGTTGTCATTAGGTCCGTACATCCATACTCCTTTTCCACTGCTTAAGTTTTATTCCAGTCGCTTTTATCCCCAACCTTATACCTAAGTGACTTTTCTATACACCTAAGGTTGCACCCCTTAAAAAAATCCATTACCCTATTTTAGTTTTTGACTTTGGGAAGATAGATAGATAGATAGATGGATATTACCTTCTCAAGAAAAAAATCAATTTCATAACTATAAAACTTTATATAATAATAATAATAATAATCTAATTTTAAGGTCATGGCCAAGCCAGACACCAAATTGGTGTATGAGACCCCCTTGTTTGTGGGACAAGGGACCCCCTCCACGCAGTGATTTGACTGCTAAAATCTACGGACGTATACATACCCTACGTCCCTCTAAATTTGAACTTGTGACCTCTTAGGAGGAAACACATGTTCTTAACCCTATAAAGCAAAATATACATACTATATAAAGAAAAATAAAATTGGGTCCCGCTAAGAAGAAGATAGTTACATGCTCCAATGCTTCTCCTCAACATGTGTCCAGGTCTGCAACCAACCTCCATGAAGTATGTTCCTCAACCCAAGCATCCTCAACATGTGTCCAGGTTTGCAACCAACCTCCATGAAGTATGTTCCTCAACCCAAGCATCCTCAAGTCAAGTATCCAACCTCCAAGTGTATGTCACATGGTCCCATGCTCTTGGGGCTAAGTGCCCTCCTTTAAGTGCCTAGAGCTCATCCTCCTAATCAAGCAACTGACTCCCCCATTATGTGCACCCAATGGGTTACTCATCATGCCTCATAAGATAACAACCTCTTAGGTAAGTGAACTATGCTAACACTCTATCCAAGGTCAAGCATCCACTCAAACTAATCCATCCATATGTCCATCAAGCATCATTGAGAAATTAGGAGACCTAGCACTCTCCTAGCTAGGTGAAAACACATTTGGAGTAACCCCAAACGCTAACACTCCCTCTTTATGAGAAAAGTGTTTTCTATAACACCAATCGATTCCCTCTGAATCTACAACATTGAAATCATGTGCCTCCACAAAGTTGGAAGAATACTCCTCCTGTTAATATTATGGTAGCTGCGGGAGGTATTTACTAGTGTTGATTAAGTCG
>SNQJ01S0096224.1:1559-31648 GCA_010110895.2 Picea sitchensis
ACCTCCAGTTGAGCAGAGCTCTATTACAATAATATCCAAGCTAGGGTTCTCATACCCTCGACTCCTATTTATACTAAATATGTCTATCAAAAGAAGCATCTAGAGGAAGATCCTTCTAGAAGCGAAAGCTTCTATTAGGTCTTTTTACATTCGAATTATTCTATTTTATTGAAAGGCATTATTAATATTGACCTTTATTGCATATGAATATATTGTTCTACCTATGTGCAGGTTAGGACCCTAACATGTCCGCCCCCTTAAAAAAAACCTTGTGCTCAAGGCTTGAGATGTGGAAATTGTTGCAGAATGGTAGTTGGTTCCCAAGTGGCATCTGCTGGAGTTGTATCTTTCCACTAGACTAAAACTTCCTTGATGGTTCTTTGACGCAGATGATTCTCACTCTAGTCCAAAACTACTTGTGGTTGTAGCCAAATGGATCCTTCTTCAGCTAACTCAGGAAGGTTGGTTTGAATTTGACACTTAGTTCCAATCACCTTCTTTAAGCATGAAACATGAAAAACAAGATGTATCTTAGAATGACTGGGTAAATATAACTGATAGGCCACATGTCCCACATGCTTGAGAACTATATAAGGACCATAAAATTTGGGCACTAGCTTCCGACAATGCTCGGCCTTGAGGGAATGTTGCTTGTAAGGTTGCAGTTGAAGAAACACCTGATCCCCTTCTACAAATTAACGTTCAAAGTGACCTTGATCTGCTTGTTGCTTCATGCAATTTTGTGCCATGAACAAATTCTATTTGAGGGTATGGAGAATAGCCTCTCGAACTGTAAGATTTTGGTCAACCGCTTGGACCTTCGAGACACCAGGTAAGTATGAGAGAACTGAAGGTGGATTTTGTCCATATACCACTTCAAAAGGAGTCATGCGTGTAGTTGTGTGGAATGAAGTTTTGTACCACCATTCAGCTAGGGGTAACCATTGAGCCCACTGATTTTTCTTTTCTGAGGCAAAACACCTCAAATATGTTTCCAAACAATTATTGACAACTTCCGTTTGACCATCAGTCTGGGGATGATAAACTGTGATGAGATGCAATTGGGTGCCTTGTATCTTGAACAATTCTTACCAAAAATTATTGGTGAAACTTGGGTCACGATCATAAACAATAGAATGCAGCATGCCATGAAGCTTGAAAACCTGATCCATGAAAAGTTGAGCCACTGTGGATGCTGTAAATGGGTGTTGAAGAGCACATAAATGAGCATACTTGGAAAGGTGATCCACAAAAACCATGATGACTTATTTATTTCCTGATTTGGGTAAGCCTGTAATAAAATCCATAGAGATATCCCTCCAAATAGCAGGTGGAATCAAGAGCAGTTGTAGTGTGCCCAGAGATTTGACCGTTTCTCCCTTGTTGCACTGAAACACATCACATTCAAATACAAAATTACGAATGTCTTGTTTCATGCCATCCCAGAAAAAAAGAGTGTTTGACCCTGTCATAGGTTTTGGTAAGCCCACAGTGCCCCGCTGTGGATGTAGCATGAAGCTCAGAAAGTACCGTGGATTTAAGTTTGGATTGTTTTCTTAAATACAAACAACCTTTGTATCGAAACTCATCATGGAGAAAAGAGTACCCTAAGGAATTTGGATCATTGGAATGCAATTGTTGGATCAACTCTGAACTTTTGGGATCGTGTAGCCATTCCTGGTGGATAACTTGGAGCCAATCTGGTATAATGAAGGAAAGAGAAAAAAGGGATCCTCCATATTCATACTTTCGGGAAAGTGCATCCTCAACCACATTTTCTTTTCCTTTTTTGTAAATGATCTCATAATCATATCCAAAGAGCTTGGTCACCCATTTTTGTTTCTCCGGGGAGGAAATGAATTGTTTTAGAAAATACTTGAGGCTTTGATGGCCTATATTAATTTGGAAGCATTTATCCAATAGATAAGGGCACCACAGATCAACGACATACACAATAGCCAACATTTCCTTTTCATAGATTGATTTTCCCAGATTTCTTTCAGACAGTTGCTTGCTGGTAAAGGCCAAAGGCCGACCCTCCTGCATAAGGACAACACCAATTCCTTTCCCTGAAGCATCACATTCCAAGACAAAGGCCTTTGTGAAATCAGGAAGGGCCAGGGATGGAGTGGTGCACATGGCCATATTCAAGGTTTGAAAATCTTGAGACGCAAATTGAGTCCAAGTGAAAGAGTTAGTTTTTAAGAGTTCAGTAAGAGGTGTTGCAATCTTTCCATAATTCTTAAAAAACTTGCGATAATAACCTGTTAAGCCCAGAAATCCACGCAAGCTTTAGAGAGTCTTTGGGTGAGGCTAGTATTGCATAGCTTCAATATTTTTAGGATCCACCTTGACGCCATCCTTTCCAACCAGATGACCTAAGTACTCGACTTCTGAGGTGCCAAAAGAACATTTAGATTGTTTCGGAAAAAGTTGGTGCTGAGAGAGTAGATGGAGAACTCGATCCACATGGGCAAGATGGTTTGTCTAGGTTTTTCTATAGATGAGGATATCATCAAATAAAAAAAGAAAAAATGATGGAGAAAAGGATGGAAGACATGATTCATGAGGATTTGGAAGGTGGACAGGGCATTACACAAGCCAAAGGGCATGGGAAAAAACTCATAGTGGCCCTCATGAGTTCTAAAGGAAGTCTTGGGAATGTCTGCCTCTTTCATACGTATCTGGTGGTAGCCAGAACAAATATCAAGTTTAGTAAAGAACTGGGTGCCACTCAATTCATCCAAGAGGTCATCAATGACAGGGATGGGGAATTTGTCTTTAATGGTAAGTTTGTTGAGGGCACGGAAGTCGGGACACATTCGCCAAGAACCTTCTTTCTTCAGGACCATGACCACAAGAGAATAATAGGGGCTCGTACTAGGGAGGATAACGCCTGTGTTAAGGAGTTCCTAGACTATTTTCTCAATTTCATTTTTTGGGGAAAAGGGGTGACGAAACAGACGGATATTGGGAGGAAGGCTTCCTGGTACAAGGGGAATGGAATGATCATGAACACCACGGGAAGGAGGGAGTCCCTAGGAAGTGGAAAAGACCACTTGATGTTTATAAAGGATGGATTGGACATCTTGCGGCACCGAGGGTGTCTCTGTTGCTTGTATGGCATGGAGTTGGGCAATAACACCAAATTGAACTTTTTTGAGCATATTTTCCTTGCGATGGGAACTAATGATCTCAGGTGAACCGACGGTGATGCCTTGGAACTTATATTGTTGGCCCTCCTGGTCGAATTGCACGGTTAATTCCTTAAAATCCATGAGAATGGGACCCAAAGTCCTTAGCCAGTCGACACCCAACACAATGTCACAACCGCCCATGTCGATAGAAAACATATGATATTTGAGGTGGTAGTCACCAATTTGGAGATGCACATTTTCACAATGCCCTCCACATTTCATGGAGTCACCATTGGCAATCATGATTTGGAAATTACTGATGACATGGATGTAGCAATGAGTTTCTTGGGAAATGCAGCGATGAATAAAATTATGGGTGCTTCCACTATCAACCAGAATGATGAACTTCCTATGCTTGATGTAACCGATGAGCTTGAGGGTTTGGGGAGAAGAGAAGCCAGTGGAAGAATTTAGGGAAATGACCAGTTATACTTCAGGAGGATCTGAGGGAGGGGTTATGTCAGTGGTTTCAGGTGACACAAACACAAGGGGAGTTTCGACATTCTCTTCCGCAATATCCTCTGAGATGGCCATAAAAGGATTTTGTTCCTTACACTTGTGGTTCGGGAAATATTTGTCATCACAATTATAACAAAGGCCTTTGAGTTGGCATTCATCCATTTCATCCCTGGTCAATTTTTGGATCTTTAGTGGAGCAGAGGGAGTAGTGGGATTTACTGGTTTAGTGCGAGGGATAAAGGAGGGTTTCCAGTTTTGAGAAGATACAACTTGTTGTTCTTCTTTATCTCTTTTAGTAGCCTCCACCCAACTCTAAGGCCAAGCCATGAGGACATGGGCCCGAATATCATCCTTGAGGCCAATGATAAAACACTCTCGGAAAAAGGCATCAAACATGCCCTCTGTCCATTGTTCATGATTGTTTAAACTTTGTCAAACGGCCCAAATGGTTGGTGTTAATGTTAAAGTGTTCATAAATCTCTGCCACAAATTGCGTCCAAGCAATATACCCTTGACGTGAAGTTTTTCTCTATTGCCACCATTGCTAACGTTCTTGATCTAAATGGAGAACACCATACCGGAGTTTGTCCAAGTCATCTGTAATGTCATATAAAGAGAAATAATGTTCCATTTCGGTTACCCAACTAGTGGGATCCGAGCCATAAAATGTGGTCACATCCACTTGCAGAAGGCGTAGGTCACATTGAAAGTGATGGTGCTGAAAGTTAGAGGAATGTTCAGCTTTAGTATCTGAAGGTGGGTCAGATAAAGGGTTCTTTGTAGGGATATGCATCTTGGTGCAGAGCATCGAAACGATAGATTCAAGATGGGTAGTTAGGTCTTGTTTGATTTCCTCCATTTAGGACTGCATGGATGTATTGAGGGCAAACACATTGGCACTGAATTGTTTCACTTATTGTTGGGTCTCGATGAAATTATATAGCAAGGTATTGAAGCGAGCTTCCAGGTCTTGGCTATGGGTATGGGCCATGATGATGAGGAAACCGAAATGGGGCGGGCGGGGTCAAAAATTTTGCTGAAAAATGATATGTATGAATGTGATAAGGACGAAGAGATGAATCCAATGGAATAGTTCTCAAATAATGGTGATACTCAGGTCTGAAGAATACCTGTGGAGTTATACTCAGGTCTGAAGAATATTGCAGTGATGAAATTCCCAAATGCTTAACCAGGAAGAAATGTGTAGTTATTTAGCAACCTGAACATAGTTGTGCGGCAAGAGATCTTGTCTGTTTTAATTTGTTAATGTTTATGTCCCCAACGGTTAGGTATTCAAGGGTTCTATAGATAATGGTTTTCCTTGTGCTATATCTCTTTGATATACATGCGCGGTCCAACAGTAGTACTCGACCCAATATCTCAAGGCACTAACTAAGGAGGATAGACCATACCCTTAGCCATACTACCTGACTACCCAGGTACTAGAGAGTATCTTCCTGATTGTTGTTCTTGGTGGAACTATAGTAGTCAAGCGATCGATCGATTTATCTAAACAGGGCTTCATGTAATCTAGGCCAATCCGTACACATGTGTTGTCTGATGTGCTAGCACTCGAAGGGGTACCAGCATGGGTTACAAGGGTGGTGAACAAATGTGTGCTTAAGTACCACTTGTATTTCCTTCATGTATGAATCCCTCAACCATGAGTTTATGCGTGTAATGACAGATCTATGTGGCTTAAAGATGTCGGAATACGTCTCTACCCTAAAAAAAAAATTAACCCACAATTTATGTCGAGGAAAGTGCTCTGATACCACTTGTAATATACCAGATACAAAAAGTATGCAGAACATAAATAAAATGCTAGAAATGGTAGAATAATAGCAATATAACTAGAACAATCACCACAATATCACTAAAATGATATAAGAATAACAACATAAATAACACTTTGATTCTAAGAGCAATGTTCACAGGCCTCTTTGAAGGGGAAACCTCCAGTTGAGAAGAGCTCTATTACAATAATGTCCAAGCTAGGGTTCTCATACCGTCGACTGCCATTTATACTAAATATGTTTATCAAAAGAAGCATCTAGAGGAAGATCCTTCTAGAAGCAGAAGCTTCTATTAGGTCTTCTTATATTCAACTTATTCTATTTTATTTAAAGGCCTTATTAATATTGACCTTTATTACATCAGGATATATTGTTCTACCTATGTGCGGGTTAAGACCCTAACACTTAGTCCAACAAAACCATATAGACACTGACCCTCTCGCCATCACCTACAAGTAGGATAATTCTCACCCGACGTATCTTTATGGGGACTGTTGGAACCAATATTATGCATCGGTGAGAGAAATATTGGAAATACACTCTGTCATATCTACAGGATCATCTCATGCACTAAACCCTTTATACCTTGAACTTGTTACTTAATTATATACACACATATATCCATAGTCATGATATTTAGTGGTTAAACATATAGTCATGGTTACTGTTAGCACTAGGAGTAACCTTCTGATTGCAAGGAAGGTAAGTCTAGTACCCATTAGGTGATATGTGAAAGTATGAATGTTTTTTGAAAGGTTGAATGGAAAAACTTGGAATGATAATATCCTCACTCAGAAATAGGGCTAACATGTAACAACAAATAAGGTCTTGTCTAAATTCAACCAGTAGTTTGGGAGTAAATATGGATAGAAGGAAGACTTGAATGAGCAGAATGTAAGAGCTACTGCAAACATCAGGTCCACAAAATCCCAAAGGAAGAAAGTTTCTTAAAACAAGATCTTCTTGAAATTAGAAACCAAGGAGATAAATAAACACCATGACAATAAAATGATCAAACATCCATCATATCATTACCACAGTCATCCATATGATGCATTCAAATATGAACATTTATCATTAGAAGCAAATAGTCTAAAATAGGAGCTAATTTCTATTAGTCAAAAAATCTTAAGTCCAGTACATACTAGATCATAGTGACTTTATAAAAAATATTATAGCTTCTTGGAAGCCTTTCTCTACCCATACAAACCCGTTAAAGAAATTCATCTATCTATTTATAACAAGAAAGGGAGGCAACATCTAGAGGTACGAGCTGGCCTCTTTTCCTTAAAAATATCAGAACATTTATTTATTCTAACAACTAAGATAACAACCTATGCTATAAAACAGGGAAGTGGATGTGACTGAACCCTATCATGCTTATAACTGCTTTGATCCTCTTTTTCTTCTCAGCTCCCATTTTTCCATGTGTCTCTTTGGAGTTTGTAGTTGTCCCCTACACGCCAACTGCTACTTCTGTCATTTATTCCATTATTAACTTATCCAAAACTATTGGATTAGTCTTCCTAGATCCCTGGTGGTTACTGGATACTCCCTTGGGTAGCAATTCTGTGTAGTGCCCCCTAGAATGGAACAAGCAGAGAAGGTAGCATCTGTGGGTAGTGCCCCTATGCTTCATGTCTGTGGCTAAATTTTTCCTCTGTTGCAAAATTGATTAGTGCTTGTGTGTAAACCTACTCTCTGTAAGATATTACGCAACACCTGTGGGTATCGCCTGTGTAACAATTCTGCATTTTGTAAAATATTATGTAGCACCACCTACGCTGTGTCTGCATAAGGGTTTGGGTGGCTATGAAAAAATGCAACGTCTTTGAGTCCTGAACATGTGTAGAGTTTTTTGTGTCCTTCCATGATGACAAATCAATTTACTTAGGTTCTTTTACCAATGAGTGAAACTGGTACTTGGAAAAAATTCCAAAATTCATATAGCTAAACACCTAGAAGCCTGTATAGGTGGAAAAACTTAATATGTGCATATCAATTAACCTTCCCAAGAAGGAACAACTTTCAAAAATGGGGTTTACCACTACCAACTACTTTTTCATTCTAACACTTATCCTCACACTCTTCCTGGTGGAAAGAGTGTCTTCAACTAACTCAATAGACTTCTTCTTCTTAACACTGGTAGGATTCTTCAATATAGTTGTGCTCTCCTTAACTACTGGTTTTTCATCTTCAATGGCGGCCTCAAGCAACACCTGTAAATTCTTTTGGGTTACTTCATCTTCAAAATTCTTCAGTTCTTCCTTTAGCTTCCTTTTCTGAGCCTGGAGACCCATGTTTTGTCTGTAAATATTCTTCAGCTATTTATGAAGAGGCAGAGCCTTTCTCGCTGCGAACCTTGCCAAGTCCAAGGTATGGTTGTAGACAGTCATGAGCTCATTCATCTGAGCCAAGGGGACCATGTCTTCTGCTTTGAGACGAGCTATTTCTCTCCTTGCATCCCCGAGCTTCTTAATAAGTCTTTTGTAGGTCTAGTTGCCAAGGGGGTTGGGGACATGTGCAGTCTCAACAGACTTCTTCTCATCCTTTTCTTCCATTTGTACAAGCGTTTCCTTGCATGTTTCATCAGTCGTCTCAAAACCCTTTCCTTTATGCATCTTCTCTTGCACAATAGCCTTTTCTTTATTTTTCCTAGGCTTTTTACAATCCTTCACAGGGATTTCATCTTCCCTCTCCAAAGGTCTTTTGGTACCTTTACCCTTGATTTTCTGTACAGGGGTTTCTAGTAAAGATTGTCCTTTGAAATCCCCCTTAGGAATTTATGACCTGGTGAAAGGTATTTTACCTTTGATTTCAACTATTGGAGAAGGATAGGGAAAGAGAAGCTTCTTCCCCTTTTTTGATGTCACCTTGGTAGAATATGGAACTTCTTATAACCCTGGTGGAGGTGGTGTCCCTATTTTAGTACTGGTAGGTGATGAAGAGCCTACAATTTGTGATTGGGGGGTAGGTGCTGGGTCGAGCTTAAAGTGAGAAGAGACCAAAAAATTCTCCCAGGAGATCTCTTTCTTTCCCAACTCTTCAGAGACAAGCATCTTGAGAAGTCCAGAGTGGAAAAGACTGGAGTCCAAATCCTTGGATTTGGCTTGCACCCTATCTTCCATTTTACCTATACTTCTTAGTAGGTAATATGGAATATTCATATGAACCTTACCAGTAAAATGCAACAACAACCTTATGTGGTAATGGTACAGGGTGTTAAATCTCCCTTCACAACTAAAATATCTATGTATGATTTTCAACATTCTGTCAAACTGGTCAATCAACTGGTTCCTTGGCACATTCTTAGATAAACCATTGGCTTGGTATTCAGGTTTGAAAAGATCTTTAATGAAAGGTGAACTCAATACCATGGCCTTGAACCAATTTTATTCTGATATGGGAATCCTTGTTGCAGCTGAGATGGAGGCTTCAATCAACTCAAATTCCAAATCTCCAACTCTGGTTTTCTTGCCATCAAAATTTAGTGCAAATTGTCTTTCTACTTCTGAGAGGCCTCTCTACATGTTCTGGCAGAAAGAGAGGCATATTACTCTTCAAAACATTTCCCTTTCCATGGGTTTTGTGTCAAAAAGGCGTATGTCCACAGGTTCTGTTCGAACCATCTTGCCACCTTTGTGTGCTTTCTTTGACTGAGGGATCTCCATGACTCAAAAAGAGGGTTCTTAAGAAGCTGTAAGGGATGATATTGACCAGAAAACTTCAACTTAAGTCTCAAAATCACAAGGATGGCCCTCCAAATTAACAGTTCTTAGAAAATGAACTTGGCTATGAGAAATGGACTTTCAGGCTCATACAGGCTTTCAGAGTGTAGACTATGAGGAAGTAATTCCAAACTAACTCTTCATACATGATGAAAATAAGCCAAGGATAATGGGAGAGGTTTGAGCAACGCCTCTTTGTAGCACAACACATACACAGAGGATGGGCTATTTTAGGCCTATGACTTTCAAAGTCTATGACTAAACACAATAATTAGACTATGGATACGAGCAAAGATGTTTATAGGAATGAAAATATGGCTCCCATACTACCCTGCAAGATTAGCAAACTGAGACCTGAGCACAAATATCCTATGAAAATTAATATGCAAAGGAGGTTGCACAGGATACCTGTGAAGTCGAAAATTTTTGAGCTCCTCAGCACGAACTTAGGGTGAGATTGTGGAAACTTCATCCCTGAAATATCTCACAACATCAAATTTAGTGGACAAGCGATTGTCTAAACTGAAATGGCAAACTTACATAGCACATCACTACTGAACTTTTCAAATTCAGAAACCATTACCAAGGATCATAAATGCAAGATATTTTGAAATCATTTCAACCGACTTCAGGAACTGAAAACAAGGGTTAAGGTATCAGTCATGGCAATCATGACTTGGAGTGGGTGCATGCTAATCATGACAGGCTCTATGGAAATGCCTGCTGAGTGGGTAGCATTCTCCAAATCAAAAAATGATTGGACAGGTGAATGGGGATGATGAGGTATACATGCGAGGTCATGAGTGATGAGAGAGGTGTGTCACATCAGCCTGGTCATGGGAGGTATCAACCTAGGGATGAATCACGAGAGGGGACAAAAAGAATAGACCATGAGCTCATAAGGGTTTAAGGACAAAAAGTTGAATTGTGGATCAACACATGAGCCATGACTCTAGGGTTTTTAAAATTTTTCCTTTTTAACAAAAACAAACTAAGAGACCCAAGGTGACTTAGTGTGATAATAGTTACAACACACTGCTATATCATTATCAACATCGCAGATAAACATACAATTATATTAAATATAAACATACATTCATATTACAGACATGAATTAATATCCAAAAGTACAGATCTACACATGGTTATCATGGTTCACCCCACTCCTGCTACGTCCATAAAATATTGGCTTCTTTATTATATTTAAGTGTCTAGGTTGTGCTCTATACTATAATGTATGCTTAGTATACATTATTCATCACATCTGTAACTTCTTTACAATTCTCTGCTCTCTGCAACTTTCTTTCTCTCTCTACCTTGTGAATCCTATCGAACTCGTGGATCCTTTACATAATTATACATTTTTCTTAGGGTCTTTTGCTAGCTCATAATGAGTTCACTACCACTCATGCTTGGCTTGTTTTCCCGGATTTTTTGATTGTTGTTCTTTCCTGTTCCCCGTATTCTCCTCTTCCCTCTCTCTTCCTTCTTGATATTCTTTATACTCTTTATCTTCTTGATCTTATTTAGCTTATTTATCCTCTTCTGGCTTCGCCCTTCCTATGCCTTTTCCCTGTATCTCATCTCTTCTCACTGTTCCATCCCCAAAAATTCCTGCCCAACACCTTTATTCAAATTAAATCTTTCAACTAGATTTGGATATTTACAATTATTACTAGCTCTAGAATCAATTAAAATAGCTATGGTTTGATTACTAATATTACCTTCCACTTCAATCCTGTGGGATTGATAGTCTACTTGTCTATTGTCCAAGTATGCATAGATCCTTGGCATGCTTTTTCTCACATCATGTATTGTCTCCTCCTTCTTGAAGCTATGAAAAATATTCATCTTATCTCCTCATTGAGGACAATATTTATACATGTGATATTTTTCACATCCCCAACACTTTATGGGTTGTTTCCTCAACCTCTTTCCTAAGGACTTTGTCATTTTTTGAACACCTTGGGATGGTTTCCCTTGTTGATATGGTTGAGATCTATTCCTCATGAAAGGTGGCTTGAATAATTTATTCCTTTGATCCATGTTTCCTTTCTTCTTGCCATCCTGGGCCCTTTGGAAAGATTGCTTTCCTATATTCTTCTCATACAAATACTTGGATTTTCTTATAGATTCTTCTAAATTCTTGGGTTCATCAAACTGAATTTTATCCTTCTAAAAGGATGGAAGTTCACTCAGGAACCTTTAAATTTTGACCTTCTAATCTCTGATGAAGCTCACATACCTGAGAAGTTCTAATAAATTTCTCTTATATTCATCCATGGTCAGGTTACAAAGTTTGAGTTCAAAGAACTCTTGCATATTCTTGTCATAATATTGTTTTGACAAGTACCACTGCTGAAAGTATTTCTTGAACTGCTTCCAAGAAATTGTCTTCTCATTAAGGTGCTTAACTTGCTTTAGTCGATCCCACCACATATATGCCTTCACTTGAAGGTGGTAGGATGGAATTTTGGTTTTTGAATTTGATGAGTAGTTATGCAATTGGAAACATTTCATCATTCCTAGCAACCATGCTTTTGCATATTAAACTTTCTTATTTCCTCCATCAAATGATGGTGTCTTGATTTCCTCAATTACCCTTGCAAGCTATCTGACCCATATCTCCTTCTCTGATGCTTGACATGAGACACACTTGGGCCACTTTTTGACCTTGAACATGCATATGTTTTTCTCGTCGAGGGCCCCGAAGAATGATGATGTTGATGTTTACTAATACTCCTTGATCATCTAGATCCTCCATGATCTTCCCTCCTAAATGAGACCTAGACACCTCCACTTTCTTAGCACTAGCTTCTTGTATTGTTCCTAAATATTTGTTGACTTGATTCTGAAACATATTCGGGCTTTGAAGTATCTCTTTTTGAGCCTTCATGGTCCTCTCATTATTGTCCCAATAGCTCCACACTTCTTTTTGCAAGATTCTCATAGTTACAGGCTCATTCCTGTCTCTTCTCCCATTACGATCAGTCTTAGAATTACCCATGATGACATGTAGACCTATAATTTATTATTCATGTATATAATACTCTTGAGCATCCTCCATATCTATAGTTCTCATGTAGTAACTAAAGTCATCTTTTCTATATCTCTAATTCTACAAGAACGTGCTTGCAATAATTGTTGTTAGAATTAAGCATATTACAAAATATTTATTAATTATATTACATGTCATTCTTTTTATACCCTTTATTTCCACCCTATAGGACAAAGAGGAATCCATCAGAAGATAGAATCCCTAAAACATCTTTTGCCCAATTTTTGACCCTTTTTGGAGCATTTTTGTAGGCCCTTGCGTGACACCTAGTAGACAACAAGTGAGGCCTTCGGTGGACACTAGTGTCTCAACAAGAGATGAAGTGTCACACTTATATAAATAGAGGAGTTATGAGGTGATATAAAAGGGATGAGCTATATCTTCATGTCAAAGGCCTAAAAAATCACATCATTCAAGTATCTAGTGGTATCTAGAAGATCTAGAAGCCTCTCCCAAGTCTCCTCTAGGAGCTATATTAAAAAGGAAAGACTTGGGAAAGGGAAGGAAGAATTGAAGAGCATTGTTATGTTTCCCAACTGCAGAGGTATCCATCATCTCAACCAAGAGTCATCGAGCCTATCCTGGCCAAGGAGCTACAATGAGAGGAAAGGAGAAAGGAGGATAAAGGATGATGCATCTTCATCAAGTTGAGTTATGAATTCATGTGTATTCTCTATGATTTATTAATAGATCATTTGGTTTTCCCTTCATATAATTTGTGTTCATTGAATGAATGATATATCTAATTTTTTCCTTTATAGATATGATTAGAATTAGATTGGATATAGGATTCTAATCCTTAGTAGGGAATAAGATAAGTGTTTTTTTGTATTTTGTATATAAGAAGAAGGTTGTGGATCTTGGATTTGGTGCTTTAGGACTGCAACATCCAACAAATACAAAAGAATGCCTCAATAAAGGTATGGAAATCTTCCCCACTCTCTAAGATGATCATGAATCTATGTGTATAAGTCTAGATCTAGGAAATCCATAAGAAGTCTACCCGTTTCCTATATAGGATTGATAGGCCAATCCTAGCGAGATCCTACTAATTAGTCAGTGAGATTCCTATGAGAAAAATTCCCATAAAATATTGGGGACCATACTGGGGAAGAATTATTGTCTATTTGAGTCTCTTTGCCCACCTATTCCTCTGGTTTTGTGATTTTCATTTCAATCTTCTTCCTTTTTAGTCATCCTAGGGCCTAGATATGGTAGATATAAGAGATTTGATCGAGATTTGTAAGATCTACAATAAATCAACCTTTTCCAAAAAGGAGAATTTTGCAGGCTCTTGTTGGTTGCACCATAACTATCTAGCAAGACCCTCTCGCATGTTGACAAAACTGTGTACCATGAGGCCCCCTTGCATGTTCACAGACCTTTGTCCCATGAGGTTCCCTTGCATTCCTTTTTCCCGTGAGGCCCTACAAATACAATAGTTTTACAGATCCAAAACATAGACTTTGGTTGTAGGTCTTCCCTTTGATCCAGAGTGTTATGCAATGGTATTTTATTACCTAGTTTGATCTCTATTTAAATATTTGGTTGTCACATAAATTTCATTTAAAATTTTACTTGAGCGCATTTGCGTGGATTGTTTGTCATTTATTGTATAGTTTCCCTCTCTGTTTGAGAATTCCAATGAAGTTGGGATAATAATCCAACCAAAGTGAAGAGATCTAGCTATTTTTATCATTTGTTGTTTAATTTGTCCTTGTATGACCTTTGTTCACCACTAGATCTTCCCTCCTAGTAAAGTTTTGAGTGTGATCCTTATAGTGACATTAGAATAGGATGATCTATCCTCATTCCAAATATCCTATAGTCCTTTTTCTTGTTATTTGTTTTTGGTTTCCTGTTGCATTTGTCTTTCTTATTTAGATCAAGAATTGTTTACATTGCAAATTGGGAAAAACCTCAAAAAGATAAAAACAATGGTTGCATGCTATATTTTCTTTTGAAGCATTAGTGTTCAATCAAATTAGAAGCATTGGTTGGTTTCAGATCTAGTTTTCTTGATTGGTTGCTTGGTGAGTGTGAGGACTTATTTTTGAACTTGGAAAATAAAAATAAAAGACTCTTTCCCTCTCGTAGCTAGAGTTCATTGAAAATAAAGAAATTCCATCATCATTCTTGCATTGATTCATTGGGTCAAGAGTCATCACATCATTCAAGTTTCATCCATTAACTTTGGACCTAAAAAACAACCATAAAAAGAAAGCGTAATCTAAAATCAATTAAACATCTTTCTTTTGATAGTGAACCAACATTAGATAGGATTAGGGCCTTGGATTAGGATTGAAGAGTATATTATCAAAGGACACAAAACAAAACTTAGGAATCATTAAAGAAAATTTAAATCCATTCTTACAATCAATGTGTTGGGAGCCTCCTATAACAAAGGATTTAAGAATGAGGTCACATCAGGGCAAGTAGGGAGATTACTCCTCTCTTCTTGTTTTATTTTTTGTGGTACCACTTGGATCGTTAGGTATATGGGAGTTCTATTGGTTAACAAATTCAGTGATTTGGTCTTAGCTACCCCACCCTTACATGCAACTAGACTTATGACTGTTCGCCTAGCCATTGATTGTTAGGTGGTATAAATAGTGACCTTTCCTAGGGAGCTACATAGATGAAAATAGGTGGGATGTGCCTATGGTACATGGGGCAGGCATTGGTTTACGATCTCATTTCCCCTGGAGTGTGCCCACTTTCATAAAGGGTACTTGCACCTGTCAGGGTTGTTTCATGTCGACCATCATAAATTCTCCTCACACCTTCACTAGCTAGTTTTTTGGGGGACTTGACCCCCCCCATAGGGTTGGTTTTCTGAAGGCCCTTCAACCAATTGGTTTTCTTTTTGTTTTCCTAGATTTGATTAGGGGTGTTCTCTTTGAATTTGAGTCTAGGTTGGACATAGGTTGGTTTTTGTTTGTTAGTAACATAGTATATTCATCGTGGCTGAATTACCATGCTAGTCCCATCGATTACGAGGACTTGAGCCTATTATGAAGCTACAATTTCCTTGAAAGAGACATGACATAAGTGACAAATACTTTGATGGGTATCATATTTGGTTTGGAGAGAATGGTTTGGTTGAAGTAGAGGTGGTAGAAGAATTTCCTCCACCAAATTTCAATCCCCCTTTAACAGAGCCAGGCACCCCATTACTTGTCCAAGTAATGGAAATTTTCAGTGAGACTTTCTATATTTTAGTCATCCTCCCACCATGTCTAGACCCAATGTGTTTTATTGTGTATATAATCCTATGATCCCATCCCCAATTGGGAGAGGGGGGCATCCTATCAGTGTCCTCATTTCCATCCCTTAGCTCTATTAGACCTACACCGTTCACACCTTTTGTTTTTGGTTCCTCAATCTGGGGGACTTCAATTGTGTCATCATCTCCATCCATTAATATAACTAACATTGATACACCCATCCCTTCAAAATAAATTCCCAGTCCCATATTATTTTCCAGTGGGGGTTTGAGCTTTGGTTTCAACATGGGAATTGGATTGCCTTCCACCTTTGAAAATATAGTGAGTGACCCAACATCATCAGGTGTGGGTGTATGTTTTAGATGGAGTATTCCTAGTGTTTTTGGGGTTATCCCTAGTTAGACTAGGGGTAGTAGTACATATGGAGGTTTCAAATTTCCTTGGGTTAACACACCTTTCCCTGGGGGCACATCCATTAGGGTAAACTAGGGCTTTCCCTTTGTCAACACCTTCGGTATTGGGGTTTTATTCCCTAGGACTAAATTTGGGAACATATTTCCTGGAGGGTCCACATTTCCCCCTCGGGTAAATCCCCTTGGGGGAATTTTTGGTTATGGGAGCATTCGTGCTCCTAGAAGTGCCACCATTCCTGGGAGCACTCAATTTCCAATGATCCCTACACCCTCCAGTAGTACCAACATAGAGGGACTGAAAGGTCCATCTGAGACAACATAGACTTCACCTCCCTCCCAGTCTTCATTTGCATTGTTTCCTTCCCTTGCAAAACTAGATTTACCAAGATTTCATGGTTAACAAATGACCCTATTTCCCATGACCCATTGTGGCTGGTGATTCCATCCAATATACCGTCATATATTCCAAAGTTCGATGGAAATCTGTGGGATTACTTCTCTACAGAATTACCACTTTTGGTGTTCATTGAATTCATTGATGGATGATAGTGTGAGGATGCGTCTTTTCTAGAGATCCTTGACCCAAGATACCTCCAAATGGTACATTGAACTTAAAGGTGGTTCTTTTAGAAGCTTTAATGACCTGGATATGGCATTTTTAATGCACTACCAATTTCCTATTCGATACAACATAGGAATGGAACTCTTGACTTCTCTACGAAAAGACAATGCCACTCACATGTCCAATCATATACATGAGTGGCAGAGATGGCATAGGATGATTAAGACTCAGATTATTGACAAGATCCTTACATAATGGTTTACCAAGTCCCTCTTACCGTCCATTTCCATGGATGTATCTATGGTTAGGGAGACCATCGAGGAGAAAGACATTTTGTGTGCCAACATTTTGACTTGATCTATTCTCAGTCGGTTACTTTATATGACACAATCCCAAATTCTCCTTGCCCATCAATTGATCCACAAAAACCCAGCCCTGGACTACATGTCAATGGTGTGGTTGGTTTTGTTTCACATGCATCTATGAACCATTTAGTTGATAAGATGGGTCAGATTTTCGTTAAGTATCAACAATAAGT
The DNA here is from genome assembly GCA_010110895.2 of Picea sitchensis. Lineage (NCBI taxonomy): Eukaryota > Viridiplantae > Streptophyta > Pinopsida > Pinales > Pinaceae > Picea > Picea sitchensis. The sequence goes on from SNQJ01S0096224.1 coordinate 18,538, forward strand.
TGCTAGCACTAATGCTCAAATTTTTGTGGTCCATTCTCAAACCTTCGAGGTGAATTCAATGTAGTCCATGCAACTGAGTAATCCTCAACAACCTAGAGAGAAGAAAAATAGGAACAACAAGAAGAATTCCAATAATGAGAAATAAACCACATCCACCCAAAACACTCAGGAGGGAGGCACTAAGGATAAAAGGAAGAGTCAGTTTCCCCGCACGAGTTTTTGGGAGGAACATCCTACTCACCAGTGTCCTCCAAAGGATGATATCCATAATTTGTTTTCACAATAGCACCCCCCCCCAACAACTTGTTGTCTTAACCCATCCTTTCCCCCCTCAAACTCATAATATGGTTGCCACAAATCATGCCCCTCCTCAAGGGGGCATGGAAGGTACCACTCACCAAGAGGGGTCTTCCTCAAATGATTTTGTCTTTATGTGTGACCACATGGTAAAATTGCATACTAAAAAAAAGAACTATGACATTCTCGATCTTTCCCATTCTGCCTCAAAAGTTAAATCTTCTTCCCATCCCAGTGGCCCTCTTCAGACAAAGAAGCCATATTTTGATGCACTTCTTTTCCCCCTGAAGGGTGTTCTTTGATGTATGACACATAATCATAAAACATGGGATTCCCACAACTATAGTGTTGTTGAATACTTATCCGAGACACCTTGTTCCATGTATGGGCTTGAATTTATCCAAAGCTACCTCGCGTAGTGGAAATCCTTGATCTCTTCCATAGGCGTATTTGATCCCTCATAGTTGAGCTTGATGACCTTTGATTCATCTGAGGTAAATCATAGGATCTCCCATCAAGTATCCTTATATATTAAAGTGATAATGATGGCTAAAAACATATTTCGAACATTCGTTGATGAAGGAGCCTTGATTTGCATCATGTCTGTTTATTTTTGGAAAGTCATTGGCTCTCCTAAGATCAACACGTTTGTGACACTATTGAAATATTTCGATGGACACATGTTCCAAACTCATGGAATAATCACTGCCTTACCCATTGAGTTAGGTGGTAATAGTATATATGTTGATGTGGAGGTTGTCGACGCACCTATTGAGTATAATATATTACTCGAGCATACTTGGTTCTATGATATGATTGTTGTTGTCTCGTCAATATTTACAATTTCATTCTTCCCTCATCAAGGGAAAATTTCCATGATTAATCAACTTGTGTTCTATACCCCATAACTCAGATCCAATGTGGGGTCAAATGTACCCTTTGTCGGTGATAGCACTTAGTATTTTGTCAACATCGATGTGAGGATGTTCAAAGATACTTCATTGATGGGAATTTTCCCCCTTCCCTCTTCAACTCCATCTATACAAATAGCACCTGTCAACATGATTTATTCATTTACCAATGGATCCCTTGGGTCTTCCAATCCTTGGGTGGTACCTCATTCTGAGGATGTTGAATCATATGGAGCTTCAATGTTTCTCTCAATGATCGATATTGTCGATTCGACAATCCCATAAGCATCAACTGATACTGGTCAACACCTCCTTCCTCATATGGAGTGTGATCAACCTCCTCCACCCACATGGGTTGTTGACTCTCTCTATTCAAATGAGATCCTATATCTTGAGTTTCCTTTAGAAGAGGCCATCCTAAAATTCATGGTTTCCTTTGATAATCCTAGGGAAGGTGAGAATAATTGAGAATCCATCATCATGAGTTTGGAATTGATGAGATTTGAAATGATGAGTCTTGATCCAAGACTGGGGATATTGGTTGGGGCATCCAATGACACCCCTATCCTTGACCTTTTTCCACCTAGGATATCTTTTTTAGGACTTTCCACAAAATTATATACTACCCCTTCCCTCGAAGATTCATGTTTCATACTTCCTTCATGTTTGGATGGATCCCATCAAGGAGCTTCTTTATCTGGAAAGACTACTCATGATGAGTATCTCTGTATGAAGAAAATAAATCATGTGTGGCATGGCCCTAGCATGGTAATCCATATGATGTTGAAATTAGATCATGCATTCATTAATTACGATCAAGATCCTTTTTCCTGATCCTAGAAATGGGATCTAGTTTGTGTAAAGAATCAATAGGTGTAGTGCCTTGTACATAGGTGTGTGGTGTGAGTTGCCATTTATTATATCCAAAAGATACAAAAAATATTTTCTTTTTTTTAGATTTCACTATGTGTTGTTGAAAAGATTCTAGGGAATTTTTATGAAGATGGAGACATCCACTACACTTGAGGTATATATATCTAAATTGACATATAAGAATAGGTTTTTCCCTGCATTTTTTGCTTTTCATTATTAACCATCCATACTTCCATCATTGTGCCTTAGGTCTGAACCTGGATGGTTGCGACACTAGCAACTCCTTTTGCACGTTGTAACTAGTTCAATAGTGCCTACCCCTCATGGGAATCCTAGTTAACACCCAGATTTCCATTTGGTTCTCATGCTGCATTTTTCCATAGGCCCGAGAGCCCTCCTTTAGCCTCTCCATGAATTGAATATTGAGCCTCATTTTCCTCTCTTCGTCTATATTCTGGCCATATCCTGCGGGGGTTCCCAAACATTTTTCTTGTTTTTTAATGGTCGCCTATGTATTTTTCAATCGCGTCATGCTTCTTGCCATTGTGTTGTTATTTTCCCATATTTTGCTTACCAGTATGAGGTATCCTTGACCATCTGTCTCTTTCATTATATGGCCTTTGTCTTTCACCCACCTACCTAGGGAGAGAACAACTACTAAGAGTGGATATCACTTTCTAGTACCATTTTCATTCCGCATTTCTTAGGTTGGTTCCATGTGCTTAGAACATAGGAAAATCATATTAAGCCACTCTTTCTCTCCCACTGAGTATAATTTTATCTTTTTTTTGGACTTGTAAAAGGACATGGAAAAGGTATAGATATTACTTTCATCATTCATTCATGATCGTTAAACCATGAAGGAGACCGAGCATACTTGCATCATTCTTTCATGCTCGTTAAACCGTAGAGACATAAAACACACACAAAAAAAAGAGTGGGTTTTTTTCACCATTGGTGTATTCTCAAAATGGAAGTGTATGTAGAGTCTCCCTTGAACATGACACATGTTTGAGTCCTCATCATACTATTGGGTTTTAGATTTCCTAGGAGTCATCCTAGTAATATGATTCAGAAATACTCCTCTGATTAGTTACTCTTCTAGTCATCATCGAGAGTGATTCAGTGCCTCCTATTTTGTTGTACTATATTAAACCAACTCTTGTGTCTTACTACCAAGTCACCATTGTGTTGTGCAATATGTTTAGGGGAATTTTAAGCCTAAGTCTGTCATCCCTATGTCAGTTGTACTTTGTGATACTCTCTCTTCAAATCATCTCTTCGTGTATGTTTCGTGTCAATTGATGGGAGATGCATCAAGGCCCTCCATCAATAGATATTCCTATCAATTTCAACACATCATCTAGGAGAGGGATCTAGAAACCAGCTAGTAACTTGGAGCTTATAGTCCTCAGTTCCAGGGCTCCTCATGATAGACAGTGGGTTTTCATAATTGACTCCTGATAGATTGATTATATGAGTGTTCGACATCAGATCCTCTATTCACACTTGATAGATTGTACTAGTTATATTGGGGTACATATCCATCATCAATGGTTCTCCTCGTGTCTGTTAATGGTATACATCAATGAACGATAATTAGATGGATTCTACCATCCTCATCATTAGCTCATATATTCTCATGTTGTAGATTCGTACCATCGAGGTTTGGAAAAAATACCTTGTGTTTGGGGCCACATCATTCCCTTACAACATCCCCTCTGAAGTTGCGACGGATTATATCATTTGTATATGAATACTTTAGGGGCACTCTCCTTAGTGCTTGTTGTCTTTCTGACATACATATGTTGTTTTATAGATCCACATTGTATCTTCTGGTGGTTATGATTATGTTACTAACATAGATCCACATTATATTTTTTGTTGGCTATGATTGATTTCATGATGTAGATCCACATTGTATTGTCTTGTCTTGTGGCTATGGTCTTATTGATTACATGGATCCACTATGTATTATTTTGTGGCTACGGTCTATCATTTGATATCATGGATCCACAATGTATTATTTAGAAGCCCTTCTCATTCATAGTTCAAGTATGTATACATAGGGGATTGGTATATATATTCTATCACCCTTGGTATTTGAATGCAGGACTTCTTTAGTTTCAAAAAAATATTTTCTCTCTCCTTGTGGTGCATCACATAGACATTATTACAATGTATTTCGGTCATCCACTCCTTTATCTACCTCACAAATTACGGGGCATGTGTCATAGCCTTAATTTCCACCCTATAGGCCAAAGAGGAAGCCATCAGAAGATAGAATCCCTAATACAATTTTTCCCAAGTTTTGACCCTTTTTGGAGCATTTTTGGAGGCCCTCTCATGATACCTAGTAGACAACAAGCGAGGCCCTCACTGGACACTAGTGGCTCAACAAGTGAGGCACTCTCACACTTCTATAAATTGAGCAGTTACGAGGTGATAGGATAAGTACGAGTTGGATATTCTCTTCAAAGGCCTAGGAACTCACATCATTTTAGTCTCCAGTGGTCTCTAAAATATCTAGAATCCTCTCCCATGCCTCCTCCAAGAGATATATAACAAAGACAAGCCTTGGGAAAGGGGAGGAAGAATTGAAGAGAATTGTTATGTTGTCAAACTATAGAGGTATCCATCATCATGTCCAAGAGTCAGTGAGCCTAGACTAACCAAGGAGCTGCAAGGAGAGGCATGGATCAAGGAGGCTAAAGGAGGATGCATCTTCATCAAGTTGAGGTATGAATTCACATATATTCTCTATGATTTATTAATAGATCATTTAGATTTCCACTCATATCATTTTTGTTGATTGAATTAATGATAGATATGATTTATTCCGTTATATATATTGTTATAATTATATTGGATCTAGGATTCTAATCATTTGTATAGAATAAGTTTTTTTTTGTCTTTTGTATATAAGAAGCAGGTTTTGGATCTTGGATCTGGTGCTTAAGGACTGCAACAGTCGGGAAATATGAAGGACCACCTCAAGAAAGGTATGTAAATATTCCCCACTCTCTAATATGATCATGAATCTATGTGTGTAATTATATATCTAGGAAATCCATAAGAAGTCCACTCCTTTCCTATCTAGTATTGCTAGGCCAATCCTAGGGATATCCTACTGATTATTTAGTGAGATTCTTGTGAGAAAAAATTCCATAAAAGTTATTCATTTTAAATTATGAAGAATATTAATGCACTAATCTCAATTATGATTCCTTAATTTCATTCCTCTTTGAAAGATCTTTGCAATGGTTGTATTCATTCCTCAATCTGAGTTCTAAGTGAAAAGATACAACATCTACATGGTGCAATTTCCACTCATTTACTGCTACAACAATCCATTTTATTAATTTTTGAGAAAGCATAATTCCAAATTCAAAATTATAGGTTGAAAATTTTCTCATAATCCTCAATAAATTTCCAACGACCATTCGTTTTCTTAAATCCGAGCTCCAAGATGAAATTTATGGTTCAAATAAGTTTTCATTGTTTTACCCAATTTATACCTATATGCTACATGTGTCTTATTTCTCTTCCTGCACATTTTTTCAGTTCCCGTAACCAAAATATGACTTCACCGCTGGATTTTGTGGGTCATAATATTTCCATCGACTACTCTTGTGCTCCAAACGGATTTATGAGAATGGAGTTGTTCCTTCCATAAGTAAATCTAGTGCCAAAATTTTACCCTTATTGTTTTGGTTGTAACTTTCTCAAATGAGATTCATTTTGCGAACCATTTATCTTGTTAGATATCTCTCTCTATTTTATTTTATTTGAGCTATAGAGACAGAGTTTACCTTGTTACCCTTTGTTATCGTGGGTTTTTATTACCTAAAAACATTGTTTAGGCCCTCAAAAATTCCCTACAAGTTAATGAATTTAAAAAATATAAAAAATTCAGAAAATTTTACATAAAATTGACTATTTTACTACTATAACAACACTATAAATATGAGTTGTCCATTTCAAATCACATGGAATATGAGCCCCATCGAAAATCAATGATCAATGATTCTCATTGTCAAACCAACTTGTCCGTGAATCTCCCCGACGCCTAATCATCAATCATCGACCATCAGTCGTTTCGCCTCATGAAACAAAATATTTTGCACAAATATCACACGCCAATCATCAATGACCATCCATCAGTGAATTCCTTTGGAAACATCCTTGTTACAAAGTAACCTAACCCACAACCATCAATGATCAACCACCCCTTTTCAAGTTTTAAACCTGTGAAGTAAAGAAGTGCATACAAATTCTTAAGAAAAACATAAATTAATCAATGGCCCATACACATAGTACACAAAGATTTACGTTGGAAACCCTTAATCAGGAGAAAACCAGCCTTCCTTGGTGTTGTGCCTTTCAACTCTTCATTGTATTGATTTCACCATTCACCACACAATATATACAATGTTTTAGGTATTATGTATCTACCAAAACCCTAATCCCTTAATTTGGGATTAATTTAGAAAACCGCTAAAAATAGCAAAGTCCACTAAAATAGAAAAATACGGGATTGTCAGATGCAGTTGTCGAATATGACGCACCCACACACACACACATGTAAATAATATAACACATACCCAATACCCTTTGTTGACATGGCATGACACATCATTCTGGGATTTCAAATTGGATGACATGTCATGACATGTGGATCATGATGTCATCATCCTATTTCATTTCATCGACGATCAATGATTTCTATTGGACAAATCAAAACTCTCAACTAAATCTGTCGATGCTCGATCATCAACCATAAAAAATATGAGGTTTGTCTCGATGGAATGAAACTCTCACCAAATTATGTGGATCCTCGATTATCGGTCATCGATGACCTGAGGTTTCTATCGATCAAATGAAACTGTCTCAGAATTCCATTGATCCCCAATTATTGGCCATTGGCGGGTTTTCTTGGTGAATTTTGACACTTTGAAATTTTTTGACCAACATTTATCGATCCCCAACCATCAATCCTCCTTGGAAGTGTGAAATTTTCTCCAAATCCTGTCTATCCTCGACCATCTTCCATCAACGAGTTTCATTAGTGAAGCTAGACACTTAGAAATTTTGGAAAAAATCTGATGATCCTCAACCTTCAGGTGTCGGCGATCAGAGATTTCTTTTGGCCGAACTCAACTCTTTTTCAAAATCATCGATTTGACCATTGGTCATCGGTGAGTTAATATAGTGAACTTCAAACCCTCCAAAAATATCACTAATCTAACCATCGTTCATTGGTGAAGTCTTTCGATGAACTCCAACAATTAGAATTTTTTTTTATTACAACCTAGGTGAATCTATGTCGTTGATCTATTAGTGAAAATGATCTTGGTTGTCAGTTCTATTCCATATCCTCAACGACCGAACTGAACACATTCCATCAATCTAATCCATTTCAAAAACCCCTGAAATGAATCACATACGTTGATTTGATAAACCTTTCAAAACAACTAAACCTTATGTATTTTTAAAGTTATTATGACAAATCTCAGTCCTCGATCTCAAGATCAAAAGAGATCTCGACTGTCGATTTGTCAAACTACCTGTAACTCTACAACAACCATTAAAACTCAAAATTCGATCATTCCAAGTCGAATTTGGCTCTGCAACTTGTAGATTGACTTTATTATATTCTCTTAAACAATACTGATTCATTCTAACATGAATCTTGACCATGAATTTGGGGATTTAACTCTAATTTTCTCCCAATTTTCCCCAAATTCACACAGACCAAGTTTGCAACAAGGAATTTACTTAAATTTTCACTGTTTCAAGGCCCATATGGGTCCATTGGTTAACTAGTATATTTTATACCACTTTGTAATGTAATCAACACCCATCTAGGTCACGTCACTACTAAAATGACCCTATAAAAATTCCTCATACTAAATCTAAATGCGGAAATTAACATACAAAATGAAATACAAGTTCCTTCAGTTGTCCATGTTCAATAAAAATGTAAATAAATTTTCTCATATGTGCATAGCAATAACTAAATAACATATAATAGCATTCAACCATATAAAAAAGGATTTAAATGCATCATTCTACCCCCAACAAGAAATACTAACCAAATATATTTCAAAGTAAATTGCACAACGGTTATATCAACATTATACAAGAGTAAACACAACAAATAAAACACTTATCTTATAAAATGTGCAGCCTGCTGCAAAGGACGGAAGTTCTTCCCAACCATAGCCTTGTTTTTCTAGTTCTCAACAAAAAGACACTCCCGAATTGGGGCTATGAATCCACAAGAGACGAAGGTCCCTAAGGATGGATAATTTCTCCCTTTTTGTAGTTAAACTCTCAGGTAATTCCAGTTCACCAACACACTTCCCCTCCACCTACACAACCCAAGGGATGGAATCCCCCTTCACTGCTCATAATCCCTTAGGCATTTCCAATCCCCTTCAGATATTCCAGTACAGGTTGGAAAATATTTCTACTGCCCTGGACTTCAATAATTCTACATCTACAACACAAATTCACCCAGTAGCCAAAATGCATGCTTCTTGGCTGAATTTCCAATAGCTCATCGCTCCTAGACACATGAATTCTTTCTCCACAAAATTACAGCTCCAAACAGTAGAAAAAAATTCCCACAACAACTTACTTCAAGATCCAAGACTCAGAACTCCATTGCTATCCATAAAACTTCATGAAAAACAACTCTCTATTAAAAAACATGAATGTGCAAAATCTGGTCCCCTATGCATATGAATTTCCTCTCTTTCTCTTTTTTTCATGAATTACACTCTTCCCCGAGCTGATTGTACTCATCCCCCATGCTCTCAATAAATATGGGAAGTGACTCTCACACCAACCTTCTTACTTGAATTCAATGATTGGGATCTAGAACAATCAACAACTAATTGAAGGTTCATGGAAAGGATAATTTAAAGAAAAATAGGAAATGGGTCTTGATTTAATATAAAATGATAATTCTCCCCCTTATGCCCCTTCCATCTCTTGTAGGCACTTACACCCAAATATGTGTCCATTTCTATTTGCATCTAGTGATATATTTCATTCATTATATTTCAATTTACATTGTTTACATATGGTCTCTTGGACATGCATCACATTTAAATATACATTGCTTGACTCTCGGTCACATACTACATTTACAATACACATTGCTAGTTTAGGGTTTGAAAATGGGGATGTTACACTCATAATATTTCTCATCTAAAGGGCATCCTTCACCTCTATTATACATGATAGAATTAAAGGGGAACAATTCCCATGATGCATGTGGGATAAACCCTTTTTACAATATAGAGAGTTGTTGAAGAATAACTTTACAAAATACCATAACCCTGTAATCTAACACCACTAGGAAATTCTTAACATATTCTAACATTCCCTCTTTATGATTACTAGAGGGATAGAATCAAAGTTGGAGTTGTTTTACATGCCAATATGAGATCTCACAATTCTAATGATGCCTCATTTTGTGTACAAATCCCTCATGATGATAGAATATACAATGGTAAATGTGGTTGATGCCTCATTGTGTGTACAAATGCCACACGATGATAGGATATACAACAATAAAAGTGGTTGGTGTCTCATTATGTGTATGAATGCCTCATGATGATAGTCTATACAATGGTAAATGTGACCGATGCCTCATTGTGTGTACAAATTCCTCATGATGATAAACTATACAAAGATAAATGTGGTTAATGCCTCATTGGGTGTACAAATGCCTCTTAATGATATGCTATACAATGGTAACTGTGGTTGATTCTTCATTGTGTGTACAAATTCCTCATGATGATAGGATATACAATGGTAAATGTGGCCATCAGACAAAAAATAAATGATTGATGTAATTTTTAGATGAATATGGAATTACATTGCATTCCCCCTTAATGAAAAATTCAAACATCCTATATAACTAACAAAGATATATGAAAAATTTGTTGATGTCAAGGATAAGATGTGAAGAAGAACAATGTACAATACCATCTATAAATTGCAACTAGATCCTCAATAAGGTGCAAGGAGAATACACTTTATACTATCAATAACCAATGCAACATGAGTAGGAATTACAACATCGATATGCTAATGATGAATTCTCAAGCAACTCAAAATAGAGTAGTAATCTGCAGAACCAGATTCTTTCCAAACTCTTCACACACACTGCTTAGGAAAAAGTTAACTAAACATATAGATAACTACAATAAGGAACCTCCAAGAGTAAATGAATGAATCATCATGGAAATTCAAATAACAGTCTATCCAATAATACATGAATGGTAGCAGAAGATGAAGTTGAATGTGATCCAATCAGGCAAAAATGTCGATGACCAACATAAGTGATTCAATCAAGAACTTGAACATGATCCCACAATGATCATCAAGTTCAAAAAGTGCTCACATATGTGTTATATGCAAGGTAAAATGGTCTCCCCATCACAAATACATAGTGCCAAGAAAAGAACCAAATCTATTCAACAAGCCACACACCATTCATGGTTTTGGGTGGATTTTTTAGACTGATAGTGATGTTTCCTGTTTGGATAAAATATTTTTTCATTCTTCCTTATTTCTTAGCTGGTTGAGTGCATGAAATTGTTTTGGTTATCATCACATTTTTCTGGGTGGTAGCCATATGTGTATGACCACATAGGGGTGGAAATTTCAAGACTCACTATAGATGGGAAAATGCTATCTCTTCACATGAGGTCTGAGTGCATCCATTACAAATTATTGTATGAATCACCTCTAACCATTGGTCAATTGGTGATACAACTTACAGATAATGCCTAGGTTTTCATAGAGTAGTCTTGGACACAACCATATGGTGTGCCTCTACTTGTGGTTGGATTTACTGGGGATGATTCCCCTCATGTAATTTCTCCCCAAACATTGTCGATAGAATGAGGTACACTAGTTTTATGGTTGGTATCGGGTAGTATTGCAAGGCATGATATAATAGATGCTCTAATACCATGTTATATCCAATAAATATGCAATAAAATGTAATGAAAATTCAATTGTTCTAAACTCCTATGCAAAGCATCAATAATAAAAAAATCAAGAAAGACAAGAGATACAATAGAGATAGGATTTACGTGTTAAAACCCCAATGTGGGGAAACATCCATGAAATTTTTTGTTTGTATTATTGATATGAAATATCCAATTTTACAATGTGAGAGAACACTTAACCATATGGATGATCTGGCCTTAGGACCCATACGGTCTTGGCTAAAGATCAATACCATAAACCACTCATACTCTCTCAAAATATTTCCCATCTAAAGGGCATCCTTTACCTCTATTATACATGAGATAATTAAAGGATAAAAATTCTTATGATTCATGTGGGATAAACCCTTTTTACAATATAGAGATTTGTTGAAGAATAAATTTACAAAATTCCATAGCCATGTAATTAAGACCACTAGGAAATCATTAAAAAACTATAACATGTGATACTTTTTTAGTTTGTTGTGTGATTGGGAAGCATATTTGTAATTTATTTTTGTATTTGATCCTTTTGAATATGGGAACCAGAGGAAATTGAGCATGAAATTTGGATAGGAAGGAGTAGCTCCCTAAAAATGTCAATGGACTAAGAGAAAAGGAAACTTTGGGTATGGTAAAACATAGGAATCCATAAGCAAGAACCTCAATTCCATGCAAAATGGATGCCAGGGTGATCTATAATTTATATCCACACGTGAAGCATATGAATCCAATTGACAAAATTCTAATTCCAACATCAAGTCAATCTCAAACCAATGTTCCATCAACAAACAATGTTTTAGTTGAAGACAAAATGGAAATTTTGCAAGATGTTGTGTATACAAAGGGAGAGATTAGATCCATAAATTTTGATCAACCTTTCAGTGAAGAGGATCTTGTGTTGTAATATTATTATGAACAATTATATGTTCATCATATAACCACTAGTATGTCCGATGCACTCCCAATGTTGGCCATTAGGTAAATGCAATGCATCAATCTCCTGGTGAATTTTCACAATGTCATGGTGATGGGTTCCAAATTAAGGGTCCACCTTCCTTACCCTCATCTAAATAGTGGATGAAAACTAAATCCTATACATTTTCATGTGTATGAAAATGATCTAATAATCCTTGAAGGTAAGTTTCCTAAACAAACTATTCATTGGAAGTGCGAAAAATTTATTAAAGACTACTTTGAATTGAAAAATGATGCATGTAAATGCTAGTTATTTTTGGCTTTGTTAAAATCACATAGTTTATTTTTTTTTAGGAAAAATATTGGCATAATGATAGTTGAAATTTTGAATACCGCTAATCATGTTGTTAGAAATATTCACGTCGCATTTAATACAATTGGAAAAAATACTCGTTCAAAAGATCATAATGTGTTCTGTCAAGTATTGTCAAAATTGATTGTAAGTAATACCACAAGGAAACTCACTTTCTTGCACACACCTAACATTTTTAAAGAAAGTTACATAATTATTTTAAAGTATTCTATTAGAAGATAAATCCTAGACAACCCAGGTTAAGCAAATTATTGGGCCTTTACTGGTAGGATGCCTCATTCCAACATGAAGTTAATTGAAGTGGTTAAGGGATTAGTCCAGAATTTTTGGCATGAACATACCAGGCCCCCATCCTATGAAAATGATGTGGTAAATTTGAGAATAGATTGTAGTGACCATTAACCCCACACCAAACACTTTCTCGACATGTCAAAGACATAAATCTATGAAAGATTCAAGAATGACCACTAGGAGTTGAACCTGGACTAGCGATCTTTTGATAAATGAAAACCTCGGTATGTTAGAATATGTACAAACTATAGCACTTGTTTTTGTATATGCCACATAGAAATTTGTTGTTATTATGAAACATATATACATGTACGTTGTGTTTTTCATACTAACCATGTGTAGGAATGCTCAACCATAATACCACCAATTTCTTCAAGAGACTTTATTCATAGCATCAAGTGTCCAAGGCTCAACATACAAAAATATTGGGAAAAATC
>SNQJ01S0096225.1:0-10473 GCA_010110895.2 Picea sitchensis
GCAGTCGAAAGTGACCCCTCTCAACCTCCAAACCCCCGAATGCGCAATAGGCGATGGGGTTCCTGATCCAACGGTCCTCCCTTGACCCGGATCCAATGGTTGTCTCTTCTCCTCGTGACTTCGTGACTTCGCAACTTGGAGCACCCAAATCTTGGGCCTTCACCCTACGAACCGTCGAGTTTGCGAGATCCCTAGATCTCTGCCACCTGTCCTCCTCCTTTGCGAATTTTGAAATCGCGAATTACTATCTTCTTCGGGCCCACAGCACAATTGTCGCCCTTCACCATAGTGACACATGGTACATTCAAGACGGTCCACATCACCTTCGGTGACATCTTCAGGTCCCACCACTCTCGCCTATATTCTTGACTCACTGGCACGTGGTACACACCCATGTGTCCACGTCCATTCCAAATGGAATCCAACGGTTAGATATTTCTTAGATCTACATCGCAGATCCTTTTGGTGTTTCTGGGTTTCGGGCATCGAGATTTCATGCACCCTACATCTCGAACTTCCATCTGCCAAAATCTTGAAATTACGGTTTACTCTCCCACTAAATCAGACGGTCAACTACCTTCCTACGATCCACAGTGTAGATCATTTCGGCGTTTCGGGTTTCAGAGGTGTTCCCCTTCCTCACTTCCCATCTCCCAACTTTGTGAAATCTGAAAGGTTTTTGTGACTAACTCGAGCACGACTCCACCAGATCTAACAGTCAAGCCTTCCTCCCAGATCTACAGCATAGATCTTCTCAGGTTTTCAGGAATTTGGGAGTTTGAGTATTGCGATTCCCACACTCCTGTGCAATTCAAAAGAGATTTTAATCCCTGCGCACATTTTCTAGTTCCGACGGTCACGAGGACTCACCTTCCCTCCCGAACCAATCCTAAGGCTCCAGCACTATTGATGTGGAGTCCTCTCTCCCTGTGGCCATATACCACACCAGCTGTGGTTTCACAACACCACTATACCTCCTGAGCTTATAGGCATGGTCAAGTAACTCCTTGACACTTCGTACCATACCAGGGTCCGAAATTGGTCCTCCAAACACAATTTCTCCTCTCACCCTCGGTCCAAAGACCACTCAACTAGACCATCTAGGCCCAGTGTCGAAACCTTGGCTCTGATACCAAGTTGTAGCACCACTTTTCACTCACTACGGTGTAGGTGTTACTACACAGAATAACAACATTCTCACTCACAATTAATCACGTGCATTCAAAACAAGTTAAACACATTCGACACAGAGTAATCATACGATTTACTGCCATCATCAACAATTACTACTATTTAACATCAATTCATATACACAACAGAATACATGATGATTATAATACACAGAGATACAGAAACATAATTAAAGCATCATCTGGTACTTATCTTGAACAGTGGTAGATTCCACCAACCAAGTGCATGCCTTCCACGAACCTCCTAGCCTTAGACCACACTGCTCATCAGCTCAATAGTGGGTCACCCTCGATCTGGGACTAAGCTCCACCCCAAGGCAAGGAATCCTAGGGTAGGCTGAGGTTACAGGGAAAACACACAGTCATGAGGAAGGAATTCTTTTCCAATAACCACTCACGCTCACTGCCCATAGACCCTCATTCCCCACATACTTGTTCCACCCCAGGAGTATACACCTTCTCTATCACGTGGACAGTCCTTCGGCTGGTATCCTCCCTTGCCTTGGGTTACAGCAATAGACCGGACTGGAAGTCTCCGGGCTCTATGGCAGCTACAGGGTTCATTCCAAGAGTCCTCTCCTTCCTCTGCACACTCTCTCATCTAGAGAGAGATGCTCATAGGCCAAACCACCTGTTCATCCAACCTCAAACACCCCTCTCGCCTGGAGAGAGTGTTTCAGAAATGGTCATAAGCCATACGTAGTCCTGCACTATGCAGTTGCAATTACCCACGGAAATACAGACACCGGCTTCCTCAAAATGGGTTCAGAAATGGAAAAATGGTCTCACGGTCACGGATTCAGGACGGAGGCTTCAAGCACCATTTCCATTTCGGATAGAGGATGCACACGAATTCCCAGACACCACAATAGATTTTCGGTTCAGAACATAGGTGAATCTGGCTCTTTCGGAATCAATCATAGGCTTATGGTTCAATACAGAGGTATACTCGGGTTTTCTCAGAGCCAAACATAGGCTTTTCGGATCACAGAGATGCACAAAGGTTCTCTACAGAACTTGGGTCCATCGTACTACTCAGAGCCCCTACACGCTCAGGCCATCTGATCAAATGAGAGCCGGGGGCCCTCTCACAGCTCACCCTGGACATTTTATTTGCATGCACCAAGGTTGACACTTGTCACCCTGGGAACTGCTTGCATTCCACCAGCACGCATCCCTTCCTCATGGTTAGGAACTTAGGATAAAACATGAAATGCTCACGCCTTTTTGAAATAATATTAAAATATTATTCCCAAGGCTGAAGCCCACTAGGCTTAACACTTAGCCCCATTTCCCACCTTCCAGCCCCTAATCCCTTGCCTTCTCTGTGGAATCTCATTCCCCCTTCACTCATTCATCGTGGTCGGTCTACACCTGGCGGTGTTTACAAATTTTTATTAATTTGTTCTACGTGATTACATATACATCATCAGGCTCCTGGCCTTCAACACTTAGGCTCCCTGGCCTAACAAATACATAAGCCATCAGCTTATAAAAACTTGGCTCACTAGCCTATAAAACATAATTACAATTCCTTTCAGAACATGATTTACAACAGGGCTCGGCCTTGGGGACACTACAGATCACTTAATACCTTTACACATGATTTCAAAAAGCCTTTGATTGTACGTACTTGTCCCATGGGTTGCATCCCATTAGTATGATCCAATGATGGACGCATCTTGTATTCTAGTGCTTCCTTGTCTTGCTGTACAGTGGAATTCGACGGCATGTCCTCCTTTTGAAATTCTTGTATGGCTTGCTTGAATGTCTCCTCCCTCTGCGTGTCAAACTACTTTTTTGGTTCAGTGTTCTTCTTCACCCACTGATTTTGTTCCGGTTCATGTCGAACTATGCCAGTGCATGTTTTAGCTCCTCCACGAGTGAATATGTTGATGTTTCGTCCTTCATCCCTTGCTTCGGCTAAGATCCACTGAACATTCTGGATGTTTTGATTCCTCTTTTCCTGAATCTTTACTAGTAAGGTCAGACATTCCTCTGTATCATGGTCTGATGTGCGACAATACATACAAGTTGTTGGTGGTAGTGGACATTCCTATGCATAATGTCTTGGTTGTTGACAATTGTGACATGTGACAGGTCCTCTATCTCGTCTGAAACCTCCTCTGGCTCGTCCTCATCCTCTGTAGCCTACTTGATCACCTCTTTGAGCGTTATACTATGGTGCCTAATTATACTGCGTGGTATTGTACTGAGGTTGTGTCGATTTGTACTATGACTGTGTGTTATTGTATGATTTTTGCATAGTATTATACTGTTGTTGCGCAGTGTTGTATGGAGATGGGACTGGATTGAAATCTGGAAATTCTTGCCCAGTCTTCATCTAGACGTGTACTCTATATGCATCTGATTTCCTTTCTCACATCATCTCCATAGTTCTGCAATATTTATCATCATGGCCCACTGACTTACAAAAGGTGCAATATGAACTCTTTGGGACTGTCTGGTATTTTTGCATCATCGTGCAGTGATAACGATCATGACCCGGTTTTTTGCATATTTTGCACCATAGTCCTCTCGGTGGTAATGGATTTGGCATACCTGCTGCCATATACTACATGAACATTGGTCATTCGTTCTTGTGGTGTCCTTACGTCCTGCATATGGTACACCAAACGACTTCTCATTTTTCCTTGTTCTTATTCTGTTTCAGCTGAAATGTTAGATTCTTCAAATACTCTTTCAATTCCTCAATTGTTGGGTCTGTCTATTGGTACTAGTTCTCTTCTAGTTGCAAGGTTTCCTGCAGAGCCTTTGCCTGCATCTGAAATTTATGTTGTTGTAAAGAGTATTTTAAGTGCAGGAGTAGTGAGTTGAAAAACAGGTGTCGATGTTGCATATCGGTCATGAGGTATTTTAACCTTCCCTTTAGTCGCTTGAATCTTTGATCGATCTCCCATACAAACTCTCCTAGTTTCTATCTTATTTTGATCATCTCATTCATGTACTGATCCTCTAAGCTTGGCTTCTGGAACTCATTTATTAATAACTTCTTAATGTCGGCCAGTGTTTGTCTTGTCCCCGGGCCATTGTTTGTGTCTAGACTCATGTACCAGTCTAGTGCGTGGTCTCTTAGAGTAATAGCTAGTTGTGCTAATTTTGTATCTTAATCAATGATCTGTTTTTCTTCCTAGATCTTTGCACAAATGAACAAGTGATTTTCAAGGTCTTCTGCTGCTTCTCCCCGAAATTCCGGTAACCTGATGGTGGAATCATGTCTTGCCATTTTGAATATTGAACTACTACCTCCTCCATGTGGTGTAGATACTTGACTACTACTGCCTGGAGTGGCTCCTCTAGTTGTTTCTCTTGTGTAGATGTACTTCCTGCTGTCGAAATTCCTCCGAACTTCGGTTGTCTAAATGGTGGTGTTCTCTTTGGTGTATTAGTCGCAGATGGGTTTATGGGTTCCACACTAACATTAATATGGATAGGATGGATGCCTTATCCTCCCGCTCTTGGACCTCTCTTCTTCCTTTCATATGTTGCGCACAGGATTTCCTCAATCTTCTCCATAGCCCACAGATCCTCTACCTCTTCCTCATCACTCACCAAGCCTTCCCTTGTGGCTATGGCTCTCTTCTTGGTATTCACCTTGTATTGGTAGGGTAATCTACTATGCGTCCTTCCCGTTGACACCAATATCCACTTAATATGGTCATTGTTCATCATGATTAGGTCCAATGTTTCCTCCTCTTTCTTGGCCTTATCCTTACCTCCTTCCATTCCTCCTCTCTCTGTTAGTGCTTCCCCCCTTACCCCATGCATGCATGGAAGTTTAGTTGTATGATTCCATTGTCATTACATCTTTGTTATATAGTAGCATGTTAATAGAAGTATACATTGATCGAATGTACCTTCCTCGAGGTCCATATAGAAATTTGTTCTCTGTTGTGCTGTATCACTTCGCTATGTCAATTCCAAACTCTGTTATGAAGCCTGCCACAATACTATTAAGCCAAAAGTCTACTGCGTGGGTGAACTTGTTGTTCACCTATTGTAACCGCTCAATCTGTACTAGGGTCCACTCTAACTGTCGAATCTGGTTCGTCATGTGGTTACCCTTCAACCTTAGTATCCATTCCTGCAATAGATGTGGAAAGTCACAGAAAAATACTTCGTGCAAATCAGTAAACACGTATTTGTCTAGATATTTGTGGGTTCCACGGTCTCAACATTCCCTTCTAATGGATCATTGCTCTCTTCTTTTCTTTGCTCGCTCCTCTCTCAACCTATCTCAGCTAATCAATCTGCCTCTATTCCTACCAATGGAAACATAACCATTTTTTGGTTACTCTCCTCTATTCTACTATGATCTTCTTATTGACCCAGGGTTCATGTCTTTTGGGTTTCCAACAAATGCTCTAAAACTATCATCCCTCCTGGTAAACTAGAAGGCAACACAACACACAGAATGTGTCGCACAGTCTCACCCGAGATAGATTTAATGGGTGGTTGTAAGAACCAGGTGTTTATAGCCCAAGATTGAGTATGAGATATGAGATCTGTATTCAAATATATTTACTATAACTTGTGATTGTAACATACTATTATTCATGACTATGCATTACCTTCAACAACTTATTTCCTTAATAATCGCAACCTTATTTCATAGAAATATAATAACCCATTCATTCATTAAGAACAATATTTAACTACTAAAAAGAGGATAAAGATATGCATGAATTCATCACATTACACAGATATTACCGTGGTTCACCCCCTCCTAGGCTACATCCACAAAGATTTGGCTCTCGGCTATTTTATTATGGTAGTTTTGCATCCACAACGTCGCGTGCTTACAATTCTCCTCTGATGGGTAAGATCTATATGAGGTGAACTAGACCACACCAAGATCCTCAGCCTACGATCTAATCCTCAAGATCTACCTTCTCTCCCCTCCTCTCAGCTCAACAAGTAGTTCATACAAAAATATTACATATCACATCAAATCATACATATCTACAATAATTCAAAGCCAACTACTAACTAAATCAGAACAACTACAAACTCCCTCAAAAAATACAGAACTCGTCCACAATACCTCAATATTGGTATTTATACATATTAGTCTCTTCATCCATTACAATTTGTTACCAAAACCCTAACCCTACCGACGTTAGGTCTTCCTCCCATGTGCGTGTGGTGTTCCTCCATCCAGTTGTCGCTTTCCTTGTGCACGCTTTCTTGCATGCGCACATGTTGTATTTCCTTCCAGATGTTACTTCACTTTCTGCATGCTTTCTTTCCCCATGATCATCCTTCTTTCCACTTTGGTCTACTGCCAACAACACGTGATAACCTGTTGGAAAGGTCTTTTCGAGAACTACACATTATGTTGTAAAAATCTAACTCCATCTATAGTTTGACTGTGGAAAGAAAAAAAATACATTGTTTGGGGCCCCAAAATGGACCTAGAAGTACAGAAAGATGCACTGACATGAAAACTTCCAAAATAAGACAATTTGATTAGGTGGGCGGCCATGAATATCCACCTAGAATCTCTGTAGGGCTTCTAACAACCCCCGAAAGTGTAGAACCCACAATTACAAAGAATTATAGAATAACATGTTAAACTAAAACCTATCAAGAGGAGTCAGTCGAAATAGGTGGGTTGTAATGTCCCCAAGGCCGAGCCCTTTGTAAATTTGAAGTATGAAATGAATTGTAAATATGTTTTATAGGCTGGTGAGCCAAGTTCTTATAATATGGAGGCTTATGTGGTTGTTAGGCTAGGAAGCCTAAGTGTTTGAAGGCCAGGAGCCTGTTGTTGTACTTGTGTGTATGCAGAACAATTAATAAAATATAAACACCGCCAGGTGCAGACCGACCACGATGAATGAGTGAAGGGGGACTCAACATCCATAGAGTGGGCAAGGAATTAGGGGCCTGGAAGGTGGGAAAGGGGCTAAGTGTTGAGCCTAGGGGCTAAGCCTAGGGGGCTTAATCCTGGGAATAATATCTTAATATATTTCCAAAAGATATGTGCATCATATGTTTTTATCCTAAGTCCTTTTGAAAGGACACGTGATTTCCCAAGTGGTGGGAGGAACGTGTGCTGGTGGAACGTATGCAGTTCCATGGGTGACAAGTGTCAACCCTGGTGCATGCGAATAAAACAGCCAGGGTGAGTCGTGACAAGATTCGATTCCCATTCCACCGGATTGTTTGAATGCATACAGATATCTGAGCAGTATGACCAACCCGACTCCTGTAGAGAACCTTTGCGTGACCCTATGACTCGAATGTCTGTGTCTGATTTTGAGAAAACTCGTGCGTGTAACACCAGCCTAAGAGAAGCCTGTGTCTGTTTTCCCATGGGATTGTTGAGACTATGTAGTACTGGACTGTGTGAGGCTTGTTGGCCTATGAGCGACTCCATCCAGGTAAGAGAGTGCGCAGGGGAAGGAGAGAACTCTTGGAAGGAACCCTATAGCTGCCATAGAACCCGGAGACTTCCGGTCCAGTCTGTTCCTGTAACCCAAGGTGAGGGAGATTGGCCACCGAAGGACTGTCCAGGTGACAGAGAAGGTGCATTCTCCTGGGGTGGAATGGGCATGTGGGGAATGAGGGTCTATGGGAAGTGAGTGTGGGAGATTCCTGGGAGAGCATTTCGTCCTTGTGGTTGTGTGTGACTGTTTTTCTTGTAACCTCAGCCTGAGCCTAGATTCCTTTCCTTGGGGTGGAGGTTAGTCCCAGCTCGAGGGTGACTCACTGCTGAGTTGATGAGCAGTGCGTTCTAAGGCTGGGAGGTTCATGGAAGGCCTGCATTTGGTTGGTGGATTCCACCATTGTTACAAGATAAGTTTCTAACTATGTTTTATCACATTTTATCATGTCTCTACTGTATATGTTATCATGTTTTCCGCTGTGTATATGAATTAATATGGAATACTATGGATTGTTTAATTATAGCAGTAATGATATGTTTTACTCTGAGTTAAATGTGTTTAATTATTTAAATGCATGGGATTTATAATATCTGTATGAGATCTATACAAATGGTGTGTACAAATTGGTATCAGAGTGTGAGTAAGCCCAGAGTTCTGAAATGGGTGTGCTACAAATTGGTATCAAAGCACGAGTAAGCCCAGAAATCTGAAATGGGTGCGCTACAAATTGGTATCAGAGCGCGAGTAAGCCCAAAGTTCCGAAATGGGTGCGCTACAAATTGGTATCAGAGCCAAGGTTTTGACACTGAGCCTAGATGGGCCAGTGGAGCGGTCTTTGGACCGAGAATGTGAAGGGAAATTGGGTCTGGAGGACCAATTTCGGACCTTGGTTTGTTCCGGAGTGTCAAGTAGTTGCTTGACCGTGCTTACGAGCTTAGGAAGTATAGCGGCGAGTGAAACCGCAGTTGGTGTGGTCTATGGCCACAGGGAGACAGGTCTCTATACCAATGGTGTTAGAACCTTAGGATCTGTTCGGGAGGGAAGGCGAGCCCTCGTGACCGTCGGATCTGGAAAAAATTGCATAGGGATTAAAATTTCTTTTGAAATACACAGGAATGTAGAAATCGCGATACGCGAAATTCTGAATTGGTTAGGAACCGTCTGAGCCGTCAGATCTCGGCCAGAAAAACCCGACAACCGTTGGATCTATCGGGAGATGTCCGAAGGTTAAACCTCAGAGACTAGGGGCGAAAGTTCCGAAATAGATATAGACCGTCCGAAAGACGGAGGACACGTGTCGTGAGATTTCCCATTTTGGGAAATCGGGAATCACGATATCGGGAGTCACGAAGGAGGTCGGGAATTTTCATGGTAAAAGTCCTGAGAACGATCTGAGCCGTCCATTAGTTGGGACAATTAATAAAATATAAACACCGCCAGGTGCAGACCGACCATGATGAATGTTGGGAGTTCGGTGTTTCACGAATCCTGGAGACGAGACGCCTGGAACATTTGGAACCGTGAAATCGCGAGAAGCGATCTGGATCGTCCATCATAGGAGGACACATGGAGGAGATCAGATCATTTGGGATATTTCCTGAAAGGAAAGCTCCATTGTGGGGCCTAGCTGACGTCATATCGGGAAATCGGGATTCGGAGAATCCAGAATCCCATGGACAAGAAGTTTATGCATTTCGGCATTGCGAAGTCCGAAACCCCGATAGGAGGTATGACTGTGGTCATATAAGGAGAGGTCATGTGAACCACAAGTCTAGCCCGAAGGGCTAATGAGAGTTAGAGCGCATCGGCATTTGGAAGCCCAAAACTCCGAAAGGATCGGGACCTTCCATGGTGGAAACCCTGGAGCAGTCCTGGACCGTCCAATTTGAGATGGCCACGTGTTGAGAGATTACCATTTCGGAAAATCGGGGATTGGAGAGTTCCGTTGACAAAGAACTCGGACTCTCGTCGTGATAAATCCCGACCATACTGTCGAGACGTTAGAATGTGGCTAAGTCCTGATGAACGGATGAGATTCCTTCGGGGAATCTCCGGGTCTTTAACGACCGTCCGATGTGAGAAAGATCTGACCATTGGATTTTTCTAGGAATGGATGTGGACACATGGAGATGTACTGCATGTCAGAGGGTCGAAAAGAGAAGCGAGAGTGGTGGGACCCTAATGATGTCACCAAACGTGACGAGGATCCTCCGAAACGTGCCATGCACCACTTTGGTAAAGGGCGACAATTGTGTTGTAGACCCGAAGAATAAGGTAAAACAAAATTTCGGAAGTTGGGGGTTGGAAAGGAGAGTTAAACAGGAGCTCTCCAGTACCGAGACTCTGAAACCCCGAAACCCGAAGTCCCTAGGTACAAAAACGCGAAGGCCTAAAAGTCCCGAAGAGCCAAAAAATGAGAGTTTTGAAAACCCAAAATTGCATAGCCGAACGAGAGCTCAGAAAACCCATTGGAATCAAAATGTCTTTTGTTCTTGTTGATATTAGTTATAAATGTTGAAGATTTTTCCTGAAGGTTTAATGGCCTGATAAACTACGATTTTATTTTCACAGAGTGCGTGTGCAGAGTTCAACGAAGGCCATAACTCCAGTTAACCAATGCCAAGTATGGAGTGGGGAAAGGTGCAGATTACCCCTGAAAATAGAAGATGAACGGGAAGGAAAGGATGTTAACCTGGGAGTCGAAGGATCGAACTCTAATGGGCATGGAAAAGAGAAGGATAAGGAAGGACACATAATGAAAATCATTGAAGGATTGCAAAGAGAGGCCAAGGCTCATTGAGCTGATAGCCGAAAGCTCATGAACGTCAGGGATCGACAAGGTACATTAAACTTAAAACTTTTGAAGAGCG
>SNQJ01S0096225.1:10483-29691 GCA_010110895.2 Picea sitchensis
GAGTCTTGTGGCCATGTCCTTATCTCTTAAAAATCATGTGTCAAAGTCCTAGGGTTATTGTTCCATGATGACTTGTCTTGGGTTTACTCATTTATGAATCGAGTTTGGGTTTAATTGAGTCATGTCTAAGGGAATCAAAGAATCATCTCAAGTCATAGGTGGGTGGTTAGTCTTGTTCAAGGTCAATTCAATTTGTCATATTGCAATCCCATAAGTTCTTTGTCATCATTTGAAAATGATGAGTTTTAAGGTTATTACATCATGTATTTAGAGAGTCTTGGGAGCATGATATCACATGTACAAAAGGTTATTTAGTCTTTCCAATCCAAGTTTTACCTTTAAGGTACTTGTAACCAATCAGTTTAAATTTTGTTGCAGAACCTCCTAGCATTTCACAACAACTAACTGTCAATGTCAAATCACTGCAGAAATACCCTATCTCCACAACTGTCAGGAAATCATAGGAGTAAGGTCATGGGATTCAATGTTGTCCTTGTCAATCATGTTTATAGGTTTATGGGATATTTCCTTTTTTAAAATCATCAAAACTTTGGTTTGCTACGAAACTGCAGTTTGCTGCGAAACTGCAATTTGCTGCGAAACTGCAGTTTGCTACAAAACTGCAGTTTGCCGCGAAACTACAGTTTGAAGTGAAACTATAGTTTGCTGCAAAAGTTTAATATGTTGGGAAATGATAAAGATTTGTATAATCCTTGGATGCCATTGAATCTTTATTTTTTGTTACAAATATCTTAGTTTATTTAACCCTATGCTATCAAAACTTTTCTATCCTTGTATACTGCTAAACTCTTATTCTCCAGTTTATTGTGAAATTTCTATCCAGTTTGATGAAAAATTCTTTGTTGCTAAAACCATGTCTCTTGAATAAACCCTAACTCTCTAGGATTTCCTGCACGATGTTAAAATATTGCTACCCCCTACACCCACCATCACCATATTAATATCCACCAACAACCGTGGAATGTGACAAGCGTGATAAGAAAAAGAAGAAGACATACAAGGGAGGTGATATGGTGAGGTTTGAACCCCAGGTTCTGCAACTGTTGGATTCAAATTCCATCTTCAATGAATATTTTCAAACAGTAGGATGCATCACCTTCTGTGAAAAGTTGCAAGGAGGTCACATGGAGGTAGCCAAGCAATTTGCCTTGAATTTTAATGGAGTCAAAACAAAAGTTGGATCACTAAAATTTCAGGTCATAGAGCAGATAATTGCAACAACTACAGAAATGCCCCTGCAAGGTAAGAGGTGGTTTAAGGGAATGAAATTGGAATCTTCATACTGTAATTATTATTTTAAACTAGAATATCCAAATGAAAACCTATCTAAAGGGGTGTTAAGGAACCATATGTTAAAACACCATGACAAGTTGTTGTGGGTAATCTAGATATATTTCACTTGTTAGGGGAATTTCAATATGTTGTACTTGTACCATATAAGACTATTAATTCATTTTACAAGTAAAAAAGATCTAAATATTCCATGTTATCTTTGTAGAATATTGGGGAAGATGAATGAAAAAGTACAAGCAAAGTCTAAGCAAGTTGATCCTAGTCTCTTTCATTTTAGTCTTATCAAACTTTTAGTCCTTGAGGAGCTTAAGAAAAAAAATTGAGAATGGTGTTCCTTTTTTTCTACATTAGGGTTTTGTGAAGAGACCACCAGTTCTCTACCATCAAAGGGAAGTACCCCTTCCACAAATGATAAAGAAACTTCTAGCAGTTTGAAAAAGAAAAGAGGAGAAAAACAGTATGTTGTAATTGAAACTCCTGAAACTACAACTGAAATTTATCTCAACAAAGGATCCAAGGAGAAGGAAAAGGGTAAAGAGCCATTAAAACATGGTATAAAAACAATTGTAAACATTGAAGAAACCCTTGACAGTAAGAAAATCAAGATGAAAGGAAAAAATCCTCTTTTCACTCTTGAAGCAGGAAAAATTGAAAAACTGTAACACACCCACTACGACATAATAAAGTTTTCGCTTTTCCTCAAGGGACAGAATCCACGAAGTCCTACGGGGGCCTAGCGTAGGCTAGTTCTTCCCTGTTCACCTCCTTGTTATCGTGGGTTAGGACCACAGGCCAAACAAACCAAGTGCCTTTTCGTGTTTCGCGTCTCAGCGATACAAGTGAGTTCAATCTTAAAGGTAGAATGACAAGGGGGCTCCGGGATGAAACCCTGGCTGTAGATTTGGGCGCACAGATTCTGGCCATCTAGATCTACCCGCTGCTTAACAACAAAGCAATAGCTCCCTTTCTTTAGTCCCTATCTTGATAAGACCACATACACGCCTAAATGCGAGCACCTTTCACAACTCGCGACCTCGCGAGTCATGAGTCGAAGACCCTTGAATTTTCTTCACCAATCACCGATACCTGAGGTTCCGATATGGTATGGCCCCTCCTTATTAGCGCTCTCCATGCGTGACCAACGACTAGGGCTAACTACTAGCCTTGCTCACAACTCGCAAGTTCGCGAGTTGAAAGGTTAAGCCTATGGGCCCTTCTTTTACAAAACCCCGGTAAACGAAAGTCAGAGAAGGTTTGACTCCTTTCGGGCTTCTCAAAACTCGCAACTTTGTGACTTGAGTTGTTGGGCCTTTGTGATCCTTTCTTACGAGAACCCGAAGTATGAGAAGTCAACAGGATGTTGACTCCCATTTCAAACGACACATTTCCACCACCTGTCACCACTTCTCCCTCTCTTTGGGCGTCTTATCGGGACTTCATGAATTTCTCCACGGAGAATTCCGACCGTCCAATGCCTCCTCGACAACTCTTGCGAAGTGAACATGGTATTCCTTTGCTGTTATTTCAAGATTTCAAGAGGATCATTCTTCCTCGTACAGGGTTACTAAGACTTGCGCCTTCAAATCCTTTTTCCAGGCTCTTGGTGAGTTTTCTAGGAAGGGTGTCTCTATGGGGAGATCTACTCCGGGTATTCCTGGGGACGAATAAAGGCATAGATTTCCTCGAGAACAGACTCGAAGTCTGAATTAATTCAATATGCATATATATATATGTACAAATATATCCATAAACGTAAGCCATATGTGGTCCTTCCAACAAAAGCACGCAACCACCATTTCTGATCAAACACCACACAGACAGTCTTATGTTGAAACCCTTCATGATTTTACATCTTATGAGCATAAATGTTAGAATATACATTTCAAGATACAAGATGAAAGAAAACACTTATCAGAAAAACACCAGAAGTGATGCAACTGCTAAGAGGGGTGCTCGTTTCCACCCAACCGTAGGCTCAGCGACTCCCAACGGATTTACCACTAGCCACCCCCGAGCTGAGACCACGATGCTGTGAGACTGCGTCTCGGTTTTCCAGTGACCAAGAACGAGGGTTACTCTCCCCCTTCTCTGCTTTCACTCACTTTGTATTTTCTAGATTTTTCTACCTTCCCTCACATCTGCCCCCTCCACGCTTCTTCCTCACACATTTCCCTCTTGCGAGGTTGCGTGTGGCATGATTTCCCTCATGGTGGTCAGGCCCGAGGCTCCTACGGATGGGCGGTTCACTTCCCCCATCCATCATTAATTCCTGAGGAGCCATCTACCTACCAACCTGCGAGTAATTTATTTCGGGCCAGCGAGCCGCTCTTGGTTCTCCGGGCCAGTGAAGTCCAAATATGGTATTGGTTTCGGTGGAAGTTAACGCCACCTTTCCAGGTGCCTTCCACCACCCTTATTCAGCCATCGTGGTCTCTTTTTCATCATATCCCTTCTCAGCAGTCCTGCAATATATATATATATATATATATTATTCACATTCATCGACCTTTTTCACAAGGTCCATTCACATCACACATTCACATTTTTGAGTTTGCCACAGTTCTTGGCCAGTATAGTTATTTTTACAAATTGGGGGAAACAGGGTGTTACAAAAACCTAAGAGACCCCTAACAAGGTCAGCTGTGAAGAAACTAAACCCTGTCAATGAAGCGTCTCCCTATCATGAAACTGAGGATATTGTGGAAGTCCAACCTCCTCCAGGTAAAAAAGTGATGTTCATTTGAGAAGTACTTGACAAAAAAAAACATAATAGACCTGTGACCAAATCAACAACAAGGAGACAAACTCATTATGAAGAGACCATACCTGAGATACTTGTTCAGTGTGCTGCTGAAAAAGTTGTTGAAATTGAATCTCCTTTAGAAGAAGATAACTTGACAATTAAAATACTAAGGAAACAGTTAAAAGAAGCTCAAGTTGTGATTGTACAACTGAGGGAAGAAAATAGACAAATGAAAAGAAAGATAGAAAAACACTTGGATTTGTGTGAAGGAGCCTTGGAAAACAACAATAAGATGGTTGAGAGGTCTCTTCCCCTACATAGGCAAGTTCAAAACTTGTACAGACAAAATAGAACACTACAAGAAAAGGACATATTACGGAAGGAACAAAATGTAAATAAGAATCTGGATTTGTTGGCTCAGGTGGCAGTGGAATGATTTGGTAATACTCAAGATATGAATGTTTTTATTTTCTCTAAGTTTTGCTCAATTTTGGAGATGCTAGATCAAGCCTAGAGTAGTTTTACAACATCAACAATCAGGAACAGGGATTTCCCCACAACTTTACCAAATTTGTTGCGAAACTGCTGAAACAAAGATTTCGCAACAAATCTCCTGGTCACTGCAAAATCACACAGTCAGTCCATGTCAAAGGATATTCAACTGCCATATGTGATGAGTTTGTCAAGTCAACATCAATATCAAAATATAAACTAATTTTCCATTAAATATATGTAATTAAAATATGTTACGGTTGTATGAATTAGTCAAGAATTCAAACCCTAAAATATAGGAGTCTGTGGAAATTAGTTAGTAATCAGTTGTAACTCTTTCTAAAGTTATAAACCCTAAAGATTTAAAACTTCTTGAGCTAAAATGCAATGTAACTCTATATATGGTGAAGAAAACGAAGGTAAATGGGTTCGATACTTGAGGAAAAAGACTCTTTGGTTGTTGTATATGATTATTATGTTAATGAAAAGATTTTGGGCATAAATTCTTGGACATTTTTTCTCAGAGATTCTTGTGTTGGTAATCTGCAGTGTGTTTTCTTTGTGATTTTTTTCCATCTTATTCATCATTATGTGTATTCCTATATTTTGAATAGATTATTATAGATAGAGAATTCATCATTGATGCTCTTTATCTCAGATTCAACTTCCTGCATTAATCTTCTAATATTGTAACATATTTCATCTAGTGACATGTGCTCTGTTATAATTGATGTGTTTCTGTATTCTCACCACCTGATCTAGGTGGATATTGGTGGCCACCCATGTAGCGCACCCATTTCGTAACTCTGGGCTTACTCGTGCTCTGATACCAATTTGTAGCGCACCCATTTCGGAACTCTGGGCTTACTCGCGCTCTGATACCAATTTGTAGTGCACCCATTTCGGAACTCTGGGCTTACTCGCGCTCTGATACCAATTTGTACACACCATTTGTACAAATCTCATACAGATATTATAAATCCCATGCATTTAAACAATTAAACACATTTAACTCAGAGTAAAACATATCATTACTGCTATAATTAAACAATCCATAGTATTCCATATTAATTCGTATACACAGCGGAAAACATGATAACATATACAATAGAGACATGATAAAATGTGATAAAACATAGTTAGACACTTATCTTGTAACAATGGTGGAATCCACCAACCAAATGCAGGCCTTCCACGAACCTCCCAGCCTTATACCGCACTGCTCATCAACTCAGCAGTGGGTCACCCCTGAGTTGGGACTAAGCTCCACCCCAAGGCAAGGAATCTAGGCTCGGGCTGAGGTTACAAGAAAAATAGTCACACATAACCACAAGGACGGAATGCTCTCCCAGGAATCTCCCACACTCACTTCCCACAGACCCTCATTCCCCACATTCCCATTCCACCCCAGGAGAATGCACCTTCTCTGTCACTTGGATAGTCCTTCAGCTACCAATCTCCCTTACCTTGGGTTACAGGAACAGACCGGACCAGAAGTCTCCGGGCTCTATGGCAGCTACAAGGTTCCTTCCAGGAGTCCTCTCCTTCCCCTGCGCACTCTCTCACCTGGAGGGAGTCGCTCACAGGCCAACAAGCCTCATGCAATCCAGTACTGCGTAGTCTCAACAATCCCATGGGAAAACATACACAGGCTTCTCGTAGGATGGGGTTACACGCACAGGTTTTCTCAAAATTAGACACAGACATTCGAGTCACAGGGTCGCACGAAGGTTCTCTACAGGAGTCGGGTTGGTCATATTGCTCAGAGCTCTGTATGCATTCAGACAATCCCGTGGAATGGGAATCGAATCTTCTCATGGCTCACCCTGGCCGTTTTATTCGCATGCAATAGGGTTGACACTTGTCACCCATGGAACTGCATGCGTTCCACCAGCACGCGTTCCTCCCACCACTTGGGAANTCCCTTCTGCCTCTGTTCCTTCTTGAATTTCCTCCGATCATCCCAGACCTTCCGAAGGATAGGCCTTTCTCCTTGCTGTTCATACAAGCATTTCGCTTTTCTGATGGTCTCTTCCATGGTCTTAGGATCATCATATTGAATCTTATCACTCATGGAAGGTGGCAGTCCACTCAGATACCTCTGAATTTTAACAACTTCGTCTTTGATGAATGGAACATACTTCAGTAGTTCCAGAAAATTTCGTTCATACTCATCAATAGTCATACTGCCCAACTTGATTTCGAATAACTCCTTCATCTTTCTGTCATAGTATCTTTTAGTCAGGTATTTCTTCTCAAAATACCTCTTAAATTCCTTCCAAGTGACCTCTTTCTCCTTGATGTGCTGCACCTGCACAAACTGATCCCACCACATGGATGCTTTTCCTTTCAGTTGGTACATTGCAATTCTTTCTTCTGCATGGGCGGAATAATTCTGCAGTTGGAAGTATTTCTTCATGCCAAACAACCAGGTCTCGGTATCTTCCTCCTTATTATGTTCTCCATCGAATGTTGGAGGCTTAATCTTGTTCATCTCTCCTTTCAATTCCTCCTTTCCAGATTTTCGATGTTTTCTGGTAGGGGACGGGCTTGAACAACTGTGTGTCTCCCTGTCAGAATGTCTTTGGGAGCGACTAAGATGTCGGCTACCACTCCTTGACCTACTTCTTCTCCCATGGGTTCTGCGACTCTCCGTCGTACTTGAGTTTATTCTCTTCTCGATTTTCTTCTCTATTCTTTCCAGGCTCTTCAAAAATTTTAAGTTTAATTCACCTTGCCGATCCCTGACTCTCATGAGCTTTCGGCTATCAGCTCGATGAGCCTTGGCCTCTCTTTGCAATCCTTCAATGATTTTGATTATGTGTCCTTCCTTATCCTTCTCTTTTCCATGCCCATTAAAGTTTGATCCTTCGACTCCTAGGTTAAAATCCTTTCCTTCCTGTTCGTCTTCTATTTCGGGGGTAATCTGCACCTTTCCCCACTCCATACTTGGCGTTGGTTAACTGGAGTTCTGGCCTTCGTTGAACTCTGCACACGCACTCTGTGCAAATAAAGTCATAGTTTATCAGGCCATTAAACCTGCAGGAACAATCTTCAACATGTATAACTAATATCAACAAGAACAAAAGACATTTCGATTCCAATGGGTTTTCTGAGCTCTTGTTTGGCTTTGCACTTTTGGGTTTTCAAAACTCTCATTTTTTTGGCTCTTCGGGAATTTTAGGCCTTCGGGTTTTTGTACCTCGGGACTTCGGGTTTCGGGGTTTCGGAGTCTCGGTACTGGAGAGCTCCCATTTAACTCTCCTTTCCAACCCCGGACTTCTGAAATTCTATTTTACCTTATTCTTCGGGTCTACAACACAGCTGTCGCCCTTTACCAAAGTGGTGCGTGGCATGTTTTGGAGGATCCTCGTCATGTTTGGTGACATCATTAGGGTCCCACCACTCTCGCTTCTCTTTTTGACCCTCTGACATGCGGTACATCTCCATGTGTCCACATCCATTCCTAGAAAAATCCAATGGTCAGATCTTTCTCACATCGGATGATCGTTAAAGAATCGGAGATTCCCCAAAGGAATCTCGTCCATTCATCGGGACTTAGCCACATGCTAACGTATCGACAGTATGGTCGGGATTTATCATGATGAGAGTCCGAGTTCTTTGTCAACGGAACTCCCGAATCCCCGATTTTCTGAAACGGTAATCGCTCAACACATGGCCATCTCAAATCGGATGGTCCACGACTGCTCTGGGGTTTCCACCATGGAAGGTCCCAATCCTTTCGGGGTTTTGGGCTTCGAAATGCCGATGCACTCTAACTCATGTTATCCCTCCAGGCTAGACTCGTGGTTCACATGACCTCTCCTTATATGACCACAGTCATACCTCCTATCGGGGTTTCGGACTTCGCAATGCCGAAATGCATAAACTTCTTGTCCACAGGATTCTCGATTCTCTGAATCCCGATTTCTCGATATGATGTCAGCTAGGCCCCCACAACGGAGCTTTCCTTTTGGGAAATCTCCCAAATGCTTTGATCTCCTCCACGCGTCCTCCTATGATGGATGGTCTGGATCGCTTCTCGCGATTTCACGGTTCCAAATGTTCCAGGCATCTCGTCTCCAGGATTCGCGAAATACCGAACTCCGATATGCCAATGGGCTCTCGATCTCGCCCACGTGTCCCAATTAATGGATGGCTCAGATCGTTCCCGGGACTTTTACCATGAAAATTCCCGACCTCCTTCGTGACTCCCAATATTGCGATTCCTGATTTCCCGAAATGGGAAATCTCACGACACGTGTCCTCCGTCTTTCAGACGGTCTAGATCTATTTCGAAGCTTTTGCCCCTAGTCTCTGAGGTTTAACCTTCGGACATCTCCCGACAGATCCAACGACTGACAGGTTTTTCCGATCGAGATTTGACGGCTCAGACGGTTCCTAACCAATTCATAATTTTGCGTATCGTGATTTCCACAATCCTGTGTATTTCAAAAGGAATTTTAATCCCTATGCACATTTTTCTAGATCTGACGGTCACGAGGGCTCGCCTTCTCTCCCGAACAGATCCTATGGTTCTAACACCATTGGTGTAGAGACCTGTCTCCCTGTGGCCATAGACCACACCAGCTGCGGTTTCACTCGCCGCTATACTTCCCGAGCTCGTAAGCACGGTCAAGCAACTACTTGACACTCCGGAACAAACCAAGGTCCGAAATTGGTCCTCCAGACCCAATTTCCCTTCGCATTCTCTGTCCAAAGACCGCTCCACTGGCCCATCTAGGCTCAGTGTCGAAACCTTAGCTCTGATACCAATTTGTAGCGCACCCATTTCAGAACTCTGGGCTTACTCACGCTCTGATACCAATTTGTAGCGCACCCATTTCAGAACTCTGGGCTTACTCGCACTCTGATACCAATTTGTAGCGCACCCATTTCGGAACTCTGGGCTTACTCGCGCTCTGATACCAATTTGTACACACCATTTGTATAAATCTCATACATATATTATAAATCCCATGCATTTAAACAATTAAACACATTTAACTCAGAGTAAAACATATCATTACTGCTATAATTAAACAATCCATAGTATTCCATATTAATTCGTATACACAGCGGAAAACATGATAACATATACAATAGAGACATGATAAAATGTGATAAAACATAGTTAGACACTTATCTTGTAACAATGGTGGAATCCACCAACCAATCGTAGGCCTTCCATGAACCTCCCAGCCTTAGACCGCACTGCTCATCAACTCAGCAGTGGGTCACCCCCGAGTTGGGACTAAGCTCCACCCTAAGGCAAGGAATCTAGGCTCAGGCTGAGGTTACAGGAAAAACAGTCACACACAACCACAAGGATGGAATGCTCTCCCAGGAATCTCCCACGCTCACTGCCCACAGACCCTCATTCCCCACATGCTCGTTCCACCCCAGGAGAATGCACCTTCTCTGTCACCTAGACAGTCCTTCGGCTGCCAATCTCCCTTACCTTGGGTTACAGGAACAGACTGGACTGGAAGTCTCCGGGCTCTATGGCAGCTACAGGGTTCCTTCCAGGAGTCTCTCCTTCCCCTGCGCACTCTCTCACCTGGAGGGAGTCACACACAAGCCAACAAGCCTCATGCAGTCTAGTACTGCGTAGTCTCAACAATCCCATGGAAAAACTGACACATGTTTTCCAAAAACTGGTTCGGCAATCACATGATGGCTTCACAGTCATGGCTTCGGAACAGGGAATGCTCACCTAGGCTCACTCAGCTTTCCCGAACAAGCAAAGACTCTTCCTCGAAAATCAACACAGGCTTCTCGTAGGCTGGGGTTACACGCACGGGTTTTCTCAGAATCAGACACAAACATTTGAGTCACAGGGTCACACGAAGGTTCTCTACAGGGGTCGGGTTGGTCATACTGCTCAGAGCTTTGTACACGTTCAGACAATCTGGTGGAATGGGAATCTTCTCGCGACTCACCCTGGCCGTTTTATTCGCATGCACCAGGGTTGACATTTGTCACCCATGGAACTGCATGCGTTCCACCAGCACGCGTTCCTCCCACCACTTGGGAAATCATGTGTCTTTTCAAAAGGACTTAGGATAGAAACATATGATGCACATATCTTTTGGAAATATATTAAGATATTATTCCCAGGCTTAATCCCCCTAGGCTTAGCCCCTAGGCTCAACACTTAGCCCCTTTCCCACCTTCCAGCCCCTAATTCCTTGCCCACTCTGTGGATGCTCAATCCCCCTTCACTCATTCATCGTGGTCGGTCTACACCTGGCGGTGTTTATATTTTATTAATTGTTCCGCATACACACAAGTACAACAACAGACTCCTGGCCTTCAAACACTTAGGCTTCCTAGCCTAACAACCAAATAAGCCTCCAACTTATAAGAACTTGGCTTACCAGCCTATAAAACATATTTAAAGTTCATTTCATACTTCAGATTTACAAAGGGATTTTCCTTGGGGACATTACAACCAGTGCCCTGTTTTGCTCACAACTGCGAGTCCTGAGAGTTCCAACATTGAGATTCTGGACCAGCTGTGCTGGAGGCTCTTGGTAAAAAGGAGAAGGATTGCCTGAGGGACTGCATGGCAAAGAAGGGTGGAGGTCCATTCTCTTGGGGGCGGTATAGGCTGGGTAGAAGAGAGCTGGGTACTTGGATTGTTGTGGGTTCTGGGAAACCTTTGAGAGCTTAAGAGATGACTGGTTTGGGAACCCAAGTACACTCTGGAACCATCCTTGTGGATTCATAGCCCTGGCTCGGGGGTGACACTGCTATTGAGATTTGGAGCAGTGGTGTCTACGGTTGGGTGGAACGTCCTTCGTCTGTAGCCAGTTGGTGTCACCTTTTTATAAAGATAAGTGCTCTTTGTTGTGATTTTATTATCAGTGTATGAATGTATTCCGCTGTGTATTTTAATTATCGTTTAATTAAATCTTAGGTTATGCATGCTTGCTGGATATTGTTGTTCATGTCGTGAAATCTTGTATCTTATGCATGCTTATTAATTAAAGAAGGTATCGGTAAGAGTAAGAAGTCCAAGGGTGGGCTTGAAGGTAGCATGCCCCGACCTATGGGTGGATGGGTATGTTACAGTTTGGTATCAGAGCTTCTGGTTGAAACAATACGCCGGTATGGGTCGGCTCTGTTGGTTAGAGTCTCATCGTTGAGATTGAACTCTGACCATGAAGTTGAAAAGCTCAAGAGGAATGGCGTTGCAAAATCTACGTAGGATATAGAACGTCAGAGATCCATTGTAAGGGGTTTGACGGATCATGACCGTCCCCTTTGAATTCCAGAGAGATTGCCAGTGTAGGATCAGGAGAGATCTGAGATCATTGGATCAGAGAGACAGGTGACACGAGATCCACAACTCTGGAAGTTTGTGGACTAGGAGGAGGTGAAATAGCCAAAGTAGATCCTGACCGTCGATCACCAAGAGGTACGTGTCAACAGATCAATAACTTCGGAGAAATTTGTTCGAGAGGTTTCAGTTGAGATTTGAAACTCCCGAAGCCCGGAGAGCTGGAGATAAGAAGTAAATCTCGATTGTCCGATCATCTGAAATATATCTCAGTCGTCGAATCGTCCACAATAGATATCAAGCGTTGGATTGCCCGAGGTGAATTTGGGCCTTCGGATCCAGAAGATACGTGGCATAAATCTGTGGATTTCGGGTGAAGGCCCGAAGTAAGCCTCAACCCTCTGATTCAAGAGGACACACGGCATAATATCGTGTACTTCGAGGAGGTTTGAAGTTTGAGTTTTTTGAAACCCGAAGACCCGAAAGGATCTCAGCCATTGATTTTCCGAGAGCCACATGTCGCCAGATCCAAGGCTTCGAATAAAAGCTAGTAGGGCCAGATAAGTTTTGAGGTTTGAGATTTCCGAAGTCCGTAGTCCCGAAGTAAAACATAGCCATTAGATTAAGGAGGACATGTGGAGCAGATCTGTGGACTCTGGGTGAAGACCCGAAGTGAATCTTAGTCATCCGATCCAGGAGGACACATGGCGATAGATTGGCCAGTTCGGGAATTTAGAGTTTGGGAGAATTGGAAGTGTGATAGTATGGAAACTCCCGAAGTCTCGAAGCCCAAAGAGCTAAAGTGATGGGGCACGATGATGTCACCTAGAGGTGATGTTGACCCTAGAATTCTCAAAGTGACGTGGCTTGCGAATGTCACCTGGGATGACATGGACACATGGAATGTGTGCCACGTGTCAGTAAGTTTTGAGCATTTGGAGTATTGAAAAGTCCGTTAGAATGTGACACGTGTCACCCACCTGATTGGGCCACGTGTTCCCCTCTAGTATTTTTCCACATGGTGACAGATCGTGTAGTTCGGAGACTAGGCACTCCATAGGGGAAATATGTGATAGGTTTTGTTGGGTCGAAAACTTCCGAAGGCTTGAAGGTCGGAGTACATATCGATCATTGATTCCAGAAGACACATGTTGAAGGATCATCGACTTCAGGTGAAAGCACTCCGGGAGAAAGTGCAAGAGCGAAGTTTGAAACTTCCGAAGCCCGAAGAGCCGAAGCGATTCATAGATGTTGATTTGTGGTAGGACACCCATCGACAAATCACGAACTCCGGGTAAAAGCATTCCGAGAGGAGACAAGCGAGGAAAGTTGAGACTCCTGAAGCGCGGAGTCCCGAAGGGGATCTTGATCATTGATCGTGAAGAAGGATGAGGACCGTTGATCCTGTCCTGGCTGAAAGTTCTAAAGTCCCAAAGCTCTGGACAAACTCTTTTTCAGCTAAGTACAGGGTCATGGTCATGGTCATATGCAGATTGAGAGATGAGGGAAGGAGGGCTAAGGGCCGAATTAGTTGTCTTCGAGACAGGAAAGTGATAAGGAAGGATTTAGCCTCGGTTTCTAGTCGTGGTCACCTGGGAAGTGGTTTGAAGGAAGCCCCTACGCAGGATGAAATATCTCTTGTCATCCAAGGATAATAGGACACTGTTATTTTTAGAGAATGGAGATATGATATCCATGAACAAAACAAAAAAGAGACCTGTAGCATGGTTTGACAATTTTTTTTATCATATGCATAATTCTAACAAAATGGTCGCTTGCACATTTTGCAGAATTAAGGGGTTTAAACACACCAACTCAGGATGCATATTGAGGAAATGGAAGAAGGCTAGGGAGCCTCTAGTCATGATAAGGAGGCCGAAGGCTAGAATACCAGAGTTGGTAATGCAGAGATAGAGTCCAATGGACGCAAGGGAAAAGGAGAGCAGGAAATGTTAATAGAAACGGTAAGAACCCTGAAGATGGAAGTGCAGAGCTACAAATAAGACAATGAGAGACTGATGAGAGAGGAGAGTCAGATAAATGCTCGAGTGTTGCAGAGCTTAAATCAGTTGCAGAGACAAACAAAGAAGGGATCAAACTCAATACAAGAGGAAGGAGACAAGTGTCATGAAAGAAGAGATTCTCGTGGAAGAGCTGGTTATTCCAGAAGTGCTAGTAGATCTCATGGACACCACTCACCTCCTTACTCATAAATAAAATTTGATGCATCGGATGATCCCGTAAGCAGTCCAGAGGTGTCCCTTGTCATACAACAAAGAAGGAAACAAGAGGTAGATAGTTTGCAATAAGAGCTAAGGAAGCTCAATCTACCTTCCTTCGATGGTGAAAGAGAAAGGGTAGATGATGTCGAAGCATGGTTTCTTGGGCTCAAGAGATATTTTCAGTTGCATAATTATTCATCAAACCTGGAAGCCAGGATTTCCACCTACCATTTTCACGGGAAGGTTGTGATGTGGTAGGACCAACTAAAGCAAGTGGAACATGTTAATGAAAGTAAGATCACTTGGAAACAATTCAAGAAGTACTTCCAGAAGGAGTACCTAATAGAGCATTTCTATGACAAGAAAATGCAGGAGTTCTTTGAACTCAGGTTGGGAAGCATGACTATGGCAGAGTACGAGAAGAAGTTATTGGGATTGTTAAAATATGTCAAGTTCATTGGTGATGAGAAAGTGAAAATACAAAGATTTCTAAGTGGATTTCCAGCCTTTTATAAGGAAAAGATCAAGTATGATGAACCCAAGACCTTGACTGAGGCCATCAGGAAGGATAGATACCTGTATGAGTAAGGCCAGGGAAGAGAATTCCTGCAGAAATCTTGGAAGGACAAGAAAAATGCGAAGTCCGATCAGAGGAGGAAAGGATTCAAACCTCCCTTCAATAGGTATGAGCCTAATAGAAATCATCAGGATCAGTATGCTAAGGGAGATTCCAAGAAAAAAGATTCCTTGGGAAAAAGGGGAAGACCACCAATCCAATGTTAGGGATGCAAAGAAGATCACTTGTACAAGGATTGCCCACATAGAAAATACATAATTAAGACTGTGCACAACATCCAAGAGGATACAATAGTCGAAGATATGGGAAGAATCTATGCATCTTTAAATGATCGACAAGCAGAGTACCAGTCCAATATGATCGAGGTGGAAGGTAAGATCATAAATCAACCTATTGCTATTTTGATTGATTCAGGAGCAAGTCATTGCTACATTGATCCTAAGATAGTGGATAGATTACATTTGGAGAAAAGTAAACTTGGAAAAGCAAGTTTGGTTCAATTAGCCACTGGAACCAAAAGGAGAATCCATGATATGGTCAGAAGTTGTTCCAGAAGTCTTAATGGCGTGAATACTAGTACTGATATAAATATCATACCATTAGGGTCTTATGATGTTCTGATTGGGATGGATTGGTTGGACAAGCATCATGCTGTCCTAGATTGTCATAACAAGACATTTACATGTCTTGATGGAAATGGAAAACGAATCACTGTGAAAGGAGTTCCAAGACCCATCTCTATAAGGGAGATTTCGGCCTTACAACTGAAAAGATGTTTTAGAAAAGGATGTCAACTGTATGCAACTCATGTGGAAGAGCCTGATAATACAAAGGGGCCAAGCCTCGAAGATTTCTCGGTACTACAGGAATTTGAAGATGTATTCCAAGAAATACCCAGATTGCCACCAAGAAGGGAGATAGAGTTCTCAATTGATTTAGTGCCAAGAGATGACTCGGTGTCAAAAACACCTTACAGAATGAGCACACCAGATTTAAAAGAGTTAAAAATGCAGTTGGAGGAATTGTTGAAGAAAGGGTACATACGTCTAAGTGTTTCACCTTGGGGAGCACCAGTATTTTTTTTCAAAAAGAAGGATGGAACCTTGAGGCTGTGTATTGACTTCCGACAGCTGAACAAGTACACTATAAAGAACAAGTATCCTCTACCCCGAATTGATGGCCTCTTTGATCAACTAAGAGGAGCAAAGATATTTTCAAAAATTGACCTAAGGGCAGGATACCATTAGGTAAGAATCAAGGAAGAAGACATTCATAAGACAAACTTTAGGACCAGGTATGGGCATTATGAATTTGTAGTGGTTCCATTTGGACTGGCCAATGCACAAGCTATCTTCATGTGCTTAATGAATGGCATATTCAGAAATTATTTGGACAAGTTTGTCATAGTATTCCTGGATGACATACTTATCTATTCTAAGTTTGAAGAGGAGCATGAACATCACTTAAGACTGGTATTGAAAGTACTGAGAGAACATCAGTTGTATGCCAAGTTGAGTAAGTGTTCTTTTTATCAAAAGTAGATCCATTACTTGGGACACATTATTTCAGAGCAGGGCATAGCAGTAGATCTAGAGAAGATCGAAGCCATTAGAGGATGGCCAACACCCATCAATGTTTCAGACGTCAGATCTTTTATGGGATTAGCTGGCTACTACAAAAGGTTCATAGTAGGATTCTCTAAGATTGCTCATCCTATCACTTTTTTACAAAAGAAGGGAACTAAATTTGAATGGACACTCAAGTGTGAAAATGATTTTAATATGTTGAAGGAAATACTTAGTAGTGCTCCTGTGTTAAAGATTGTTGACCCAAATGAAAGTTTTGTGGTATGTACAGACACATGGAAGGAAGGACTTGGGGGAGTCCTCACTCAAAATGGACATGTCATTGGATATGAGTCCATAAATCTTAGGGAAGATGAGAGGAACTATACCACACATGAATTGGAACTTGCTGCCATTGTTCACGCCTTGAGGATGTGGAGGCATTATCTCATGGGGAAGAAATTAGAATTAAGAACATACCACATTGGCCTGAAGTATCTTTTTGAACAGTCGACCTTGAATGCCAGGAAAACAAGATGGCTGGAATTTTTAAGCGAGTATGACTTCGATATCAATCATATCAAGGGGAAGGAGAATAAAGTTGTCGATGCACTTAGTAGAAGAGTGCATATCATGCATGCTACTACTGTCAGTATGCACCAGTCAAACTTGAAGAGCATAATTTTAGATGGTCTTGTTACAAATCAACATTACCTATAGGTAAAGGAAAACTTACAGCAGAGAGATGTACAACATAAAATAAAGGAGTATGAGATAAAGGAAGACGGATTACTCATGCATAAAAACATAATCTATGTTCTTAGTTCCGGAGAACTGAGGAATTTGGTACTGAAGGAAATGCATGATGATCCTTATGCTGGACATCCTGGTTACCAGAAAACAATTACAACAGTAAGAAACCAGTTCTTTTGGCCAGGAATGAAGAAGGATGTTGTTGATTACATCGCTTGATGTATGGAATGTCAGAAGNTGAAGGCTGAGCATAGACACCCAACAGATTTGTTGCATCCATTGCCAATCCCAAAGAAGAAATGGGAAGTGATCACCATGGATTTAATCACAGGATTAACCAGAATGAATAAGCAACATGATTCAATCATGGTGGTGGTTGAAAAATTAACAAAGGATGCTCATTTTGTGCTTGTGAAGACAACACATACAAGCTAATATTGCAGACATTTTCATGAAGGAAATTGCTAGGTTGCATGGGATACCTAGGACAATTGTTTTGGACAGAGATACAAAGTTTACCTCCAATTTCTAGAGGGGATTGTTTAAAGGATTTGGCACAAATCTCAACTTTAGCACAACTTATCATCCCCAGATCGATGGGAAAACAAAGAGAGTCAATCAAATAATTGAAGACATGCTGAGAATGTATGTGATGGATAAGCCATCTAAGTGGGAAGATTACTTACACTTGGTTGAGTTTGCATATAATAATGGGTATCAAGCTTCATTGAGAATGAGCCCATTTGAAGCCTTGTATGGTAGGAAATGCAATACTCCAGTAAGTTGGGACAACCCAGCAGATAGAGCGGTACTTGGGCTGGAGTTGCTCAAGGACATGGAAGACCAGGTGGTTAAGATCAAGCAGAATTTAAAGGCAGCTCAGGATAGATAGAAAGTTTATGCAGACAAGAACAAGACAACTAGAGAATTTAAAGTAGGGGAGCATGTACTTTTGAAATTGAAGCCCAAGAAAATCTCTTTGAAATTGGGTAGTTGTACAAAGTTGGCAGCCAAATTCTGTGGTCCATTTGAAATATTGGACAGAATAGGGCCAGTTGCATACATGCTTGCATTGCCTGCTTCCATGAATGTGCATAATGTATTTCATGTATCTTTACTAAAGAAATATGTACATGATCCTAACCATGTTATTGATTGACATCTGAGCCAGGTAGAGACAGAGGGAGATTTTTAGGTTTAGCCAGTGCGAGTACTGAACAAAAAAGTCAAAATGCTTTGGAATCGAGTTATAGAGTTGGTAAAAGTTCAGTGGACCTACTATGGTCCTGAAGATGCTACCTGGGAACATGAAGATGCCATGCGGGCAGAGTACCCACAACTTTTTGAATAAATTTGAGATTTTGATCTCTATTTGTATATGCACTGAGGACAGTGCCAAAATAAGGGGGAGGGGATATAACACCCCCGGTTTTGAACCCCCATTTTAAATAATGTATTGTTACATTGCTGAGAGGCTTGAGTGCCCAAACAATTATTTAAAGGGCCAGTATGCCCAAGAAATGTAATGTTTTGATCATTATTATAATAAACACATCACTAGCTGCTAGACGAACAAGGACTGGAGTTATAGGGGGATATGATTCCACAAGAGAGGGGGCTTGAAGGGATAAATATTTATTCCTATGTTAATTACCTTTCTGCCTAAGGGAAGGGATTGGTTACGTGAGCTTCTTGGGGAAGGCCAGGA
The DNA here is from genome assembly GCA_010110895.2 of Picea sitchensis. NCBI lineage: Eukaryota > Viridiplantae > Streptophyta > Pinopsida > Pinales > Pinaceae > Picea > Picea sitchensis. The sequence continues at coordinate 29,143 of SNQJ01S0096225.1, forward strand.
GGTTCTTGATTTCCCCACAAAATTACTTAAACTCATCCCTGGTCTGATTGTGGGGTTGGTCATTGGTTGTTGGTCATTTCTCGTTGGCTCATTCGCTCCGTCACCCCTCTGTTATCCCGTTATTTCCCTTATGCACTTCCATGCACTCACTCACCCATGCATTGATCCATTCTCACCTGCGTCTTGGCTTAGGGAAAGGGCACTGAACTGCTGGGGAATTAACCATGGGATAGTTGGCTATAATGTTCTTTGGTGCAATCCAGCCGTGACCTGGGGCCTGCATGTCTGAGATGCATTGGCATGTGCCCTGTTTTGCTCACAACTACGAGTCCTGAGAGTTCCAACATTGATATTCTGGACTAGTTGTGCTGGAGGCCCTTGGTAAAAGGGAGAACGACTGTTTGAGGGACTGCATTGTAATGATCCCAAGCCATTATGCAAGGATCATCACTGTTTTGGTGTCTTTTTAAAACTTTTTCTGAGTGAGGTATTTCGTCAAACACTTTGCTGATATACCTTTTAGATGTGTTTATATGTGTGTATGTAGCA
>SNQJ01S0096225.1:61256-78659 GCA_010110895.2 Picea sitchensis
GAACAAATAACATTCATATAGGAAAGAAACGTATATCTGTATTAAAGAATGTGGAAGAAAGATACAACCAGATGCCTTGATGTTGTCAGGTTCCTTCCAACAGTTCCTTGCTTCCCACACACTTCTTGGTCCAAGGATTCTGAGACCATGGACCTGATAGCTACTCACAATCTATCTTGACAAAGCAAAGCTCAAAGCCAATCTAACCAAGCTCACAAGCTCAAGAAACTTCCAACCCAATCAAGCTAACTTTCTCCATGAGAGCTCCTCTCATTTTATAAGCTGAAGAGGATAAGGTGAGGAGGTTAGGATGATTCCACTAAATCATGAAAGAAATTAAGATCCAAACTTTTCGAAGGCCACCTCACTATAGAATATTCTCCTTCTAGAAGCATCGAGAAAATGCTCATTTTTCCCATGTACAAAGGTCGTCGCACCCTAGCTATAGAGTAACCTATGAAAACTCTACAGCCTAGCTATAGTGAAGCCTACAAAAATCAGGCATTTTCGCACGCTGCATAGAGATTAGCCTACGGAAATCCTCCAAAATAGGGTTTTTACAGAGGAAAACACAACTTCTTCTCTCAGGAAAATTTCTTCTCCCTTCTTTCTTTAGGAATTCAATCCACTGACCCCTCTGAAGGCAAAAAATAGGTTTACATCATTAACGATCATAGGGATGATGAAAATAATGTGTAACAACAACGCACTGGAAGATGCCAGTAGAAAAACCAACAACAAAACCAACTGCAACGCAATCCACCAAGCCCATGGGGTAGGATGAAGCGGGTCCCTTAGAAAAAAAAATCATCCCAACTGATAACACTAGGAAGGCTGCAGTGCGAAATTAGGCATCAGGAAGCAGCAAAGTGCCCAAAAGACCAAGGAGGACATCAACAGTGATCAAGACAAACAACCAACAGGATGCCAGAAAGGGGGACACATCACAGGTTGGCGAGGAAAGGGTATAGGTTACAACGAGTGGGGTGCAACCCTCATAGACAAAAAGGAATACAACACAGGTAGAAGAGACGTGAAAAAAGAGGAAGTATACCATGGAAGACCCAGTTATCACCTTGACGGAGGATGATGCTGAATTCATTGCAAAACAGGTCTAGGACATGGGGGAAGAGGTGGTATTTGTTGTAGAGGCACAAAGAAAAGAGATCATGGACAAACTCATAGAAGTCCATTAAACTCTACAATAATTACATAGTCAAGTAGTACCACATGCCATAATGTAGCCACATGAAAAGACGCAACGACCCCCTACGCAGACAGAAGGGGAGGAGACAGTTCAGCTGGTAGTACAAAGAAGGGACACATTCACAGTCACTCACCAAATGATTAGAATGGATAAAGAGACTGTAGAGAAACTCATGGGGTAAATTGATCAATTTGAGGTAGTCATGGCACAAGTACCCACCAAGGCACTATACGGACTGCAGGCCAGTGTAATTCAAGAAGTACAATCCAAAGCCCGCACGAAATCCACTAAATTGGAGCTTGGTAGGGGATTCGTTGAAATGTTACAAATCACCTGCGACCAACTGACCTTAGAGAAAGAGGAGGAGAAAGAACATGCTGACAAGCTAGAGTAGGGGATAAAAGTGGTATACGACCACATCCCAGATAACACGCAAGCATGAGAGAGGAGTGTACAAGAAAAGATAAAATCATTTCACAGAGGATTGAGGGATATAGGTAGGAAATCAAGTAGCTAAAACAAAAATTTAATCCCACGACTCCTCCTGAGGTTCGAGAATAGAGAGAACAACAATATGTACTCCAGATAGCGAAGAAAACAAAAGAAGCAAGGGAAGTCGTAGATTTGTTCGACATAACTATGGATATTTGGACCATTTTAGAAGAGGATGAAAAGGCACAACAATTGGACCAACAAGAGGAGAGAATCAACGCTGCCATGCATGATTTAAAGCAACGAAAGAAAACCATGAGTATTACCGCGCTTTTGAAGGGCACTCAGGAAATGAAGATGTTGCAAACACATTTAAAGACAATGAAGATGAATAAGAAAGAAACACAAGCTCAATTGGAACCCCTCTAAGAACAAGCAACATAGATGATTGCACAATTGGAGGAAGAGAAGAAAAGCATGGCACAGGCACATTCAAAGGGTGCAACATTATTATAGGAAGAGATAACAACACAGAATGTCAAGGCACTAACAGACAAAGCTACGCAGATGAGGGAAAAAGGGAATGAACTAGCAAAGAAGATCCATAGTTTGGAAAAGTCTATATAGGGAGCACACACTACCTGAGTGGCTCGCGAGGAGCCACGTCTCAGTGTTGGGAGCCTGTTGGGCATAGGCCTATCTTGAGAAGGAAGTCTATTTTGGGCTCAGGCCTATTTTGAGAAGGAAGTCTATTTTGGGGACAAACCTATTTTGAGAAGGAAGTCTATTTTGGTTGCAGACCTATTTTTGGAGAAAGATAGGTTTTGGGAAAGACCTGTTTTTGGAAAGAAAAACCTAATTTTTGAGTGCATGAAACAGGTAGCAAGAAAACAACATGCAGAAAAAGAAGGAAAAGCAGCATGCAAGAGGAAAAGCAACGCGGAACGCAGGTAGACAATCCCAACCGTGATAGGTTTAGGGTTTTTGACAAACATTTTAGCAGCTATAAGCCCATAAATTAGTATAAATAAGGACCTAGGAGGTCTAGGTGACGGGGGGATGTCGGTTAAAGGGAGAGAGTGATTGATGATTATGATTTTTTATGGTGTGGTTGTTGATTGTAATAATTCTTGTAGAAGAGTCGAATAATTTAGTCTTTGAGGGTTAGGTCACATGATGAGGAGCATGGTGTGATATATTCAGCCTCACAGAGGGTTCTTACCCTCATTTTTTATTATATTATTGAAGATGTAATGTCCGTAGTGCAAGATTTTGCAGCAAAATAAATAAAAGAGTAGAGAAGACAGATATTTGTGGACATAGCCCCAGGAGGGGGTGAACCAAGGTAAACCCTGTGTTATGTGTGAATGTTCTTGAATGATTTACTTTCTATTGATCATTAGCTTAAGAATGAATGGTTAAATTAGATATATCAACATGCATGCATAGGTTTAAATATGAATAAATCATAGAAGTAATTGAATGATTAAAAAGGATAACGCATAAGGGAGAAAAAACTGAGTCACAATCCTCATTCATTCCTATACTGAAAACACTTGAGTATTGGAGTCCCCCATAAAATCTATCTCGGGTGAGATTGTGTTGTGCACCCTGTGCACAACGTTGCCTTTTGGTTTACCAGAAGGGCCGATAGTTTTTGAGGGATTTGTTGGAAACTTGTTTGAGATCAGAACGTGGGTGTAACATCCCTAACCACCCATAGGTCGGGACATGCTACCTTCAAGCCCACCCTTGTACTTCATACTCTTATTGATACCTTCTTTAATTAATAAGCATGCATAAGATACAAGATTTAGAGACATGCACAACAATATCCAGCAAGCATGAATAATCTAAGATTTAGTTAAACAATAATTAAAATAAACAGTGGAATACATTCATACACAGATAATAAAATCACAATAGAGAGCACTTATATTTATAAAAAGGCGAATCCAACTGGCTGCAGACCAAGGAAGTTCCACCCAACATTAGACACCACTACTCCAAATCTCAACAGCAGTGTCACCCCCGAGCCAGGGCTATGAATCCCAAAGGATGGTTCCATAGTGCACTTGGGTTCCCAAACCAGTCATCTCTCAACCTCTCATAGGTTTCCCATCACCCACAACAATCCAAGTACCCAACTTTCTTCTAGCCAGCCTATACCGCCCCCAAGAGAATGGACCTCTGCCCTTCTCTGCCACACAGTCCCTCAGACAGTCGTTCTCCTTTTTACCAAGGGCCTCCAACACAACTGGTCCAGAATATCAATGTTGGAACTCTCAAGACTCGTAGTTGTGAGAAAAAAAAGGCACAGGCCAATGCATCTGAGACATGCAGGCCCTAGGTCACGGCTGGATTTCACCAAAGACCATTATAGCCAACTATCCCATGGTTAATTCCCCAGCAGTTGGGTTCCCTTTCCCCAAGCCAAGACGCGGGTGAGAATGGATCAATGCATGGGTGAGTGAGTGCATGTAAGTGCATGAGGGAAATAACGGGATAACAGAGGGGTGACGGAGTGGACGAGCCAACGAGAAACGACCAATGACCAACAACCAATGACCAACCCCACAATCAGACCAAGGACAGGTTTAAGTAATTTTGCGGGGAAATCAAGAACCTCATAGCCTTCCCCAAGAAGCTCACGTAACCGATCCCTTCCCTTAGGCAGAAAGGAAATTAACATAGGAATAAATATTTATCCCTTCAAGCCCCCTCTCTCGTGGAATCATAGCCCCCTATAACTCTAGTCCTTGTTCGTCTAACAGCCAGTGATGTGTTTATTATAATAATGGTCAAAACATTACATTTCTTGGGCATACTAGCCCTTTAAATAATTGTTTGGGAACTCAAGCCTCTTAGCAATGTAACAATACATTATTTAAAATGGGGGTTCAAAACCTAGGGTGTTACATCCCCTCCCCCTTATTTTGGCACTGTCCTTAGTGCATATACAAATAGAGATCAAAATCTCAAATTTATTCAAAAATTTGAGGGTACTCTGCCCGCATGGCATCTTCATGTTCCCAGGTAGCATCTTCAGGACCGTAGTAGGTCCAATAAACTTTTACCAGCTCTATAACTCAATTCCGAAGCATTTTGACTTTTTTGTTCAATACCTGCACTGGCTGAACCTAAAAATCTCCCTCTGTCTCTACCTGGATCAGATGTCAATCAATAACATGTTTAGGATCATGTACATATTTCTTTAGTAAAGATACATGAAATACATTATGCACATTCATGGAAGCAGGCAATGCAAGCATGTATGCAATTGGGCCTATTCTGTCCAATATTTCAAATGGACCACAGAATTTGGCTGCCAACTTTGTACAACTACCCAATTTCAAAGTGATTTTCTTGGGCTTCAATTTCAAAAGTACATGCTCCCCTACTTTAAATTCTCTAGTTGTCTTGTTCTTGTCTGCATAAACTTTCTATCTATCTTGAGCTGCCTTTAAATTATGCTTGATTTTAACCACCTGGTCTTCCATGTCCTTGAGCAACTCCGGCCCAAGTACCACTCTATCTACTGGGTTGTCCCAATTTACTGGAGTATTGCATTTCCTACCATACAAGGCTTCAAATGGGCTCATTCTCAATGAAGCTTGATACCCATTATTATATGCAAACTCAACCAAGTGTAAGTAATCTTCCCACTTAGATGGCTTATCCATCACATACATTCTCAACATGTCTTCAATTATTCGATTGACTCTCTTTGTTTTCCCATTGGTCAGAGGATGATAAGTTGTGCTAAAGTTGAGATTTGTGCCAAATCCTTTAAACAATCCCCTCCAGAAATTGGAGTTAAACTTTGTATCTCTGTCCAAAACAATTATCCTAGGTATCCCATGCAACCTAGCAATTTCCTTCGTGAAAATGTCCGCAATATTAGTCGTTGTATGCGTTTTATTCACAAGCACAAAATGAGCATCCTTTGTTAATTTTTCAACCACCATCATGATTGAATCATGTTGCTTATTCATTCTAGTTAATCATGTGATTAAATCCATGGTGATCACTTCCCATTTCTTCTCTGGGATTGGCAATGGATGCAACAAATCTGTTGGGTGTCTATGCTCAGCCTTCACCTTCTGACATTCCATACATTGAGCGATGTAATCAACAACATCCTTCTTCATTCCCAGCCAAAAGAACTGGTTTCTTACTGCTGTAATTGTTTTCTGGTAACTGGGATGTCCAGCATAAGGATCATCATGCATTTCCTTCAGTACCAAATTCCTCAGTTCTCCGGAACTAGGAACATAGATTATGTTTTTATGCATGAGTAATCCGTCTTCCTTTATCTCATACTCCTTTATTTTCTGTTGTACATCTCTCTACTGTAAGTTTTCCTTTACCTGTATTTAATGTCGATCTGTAACAAGACCATATAAAATTATGCTCTTCAAGTCTGACTGATGCATACTAACAGCAGTAGCATGCATGATATGCACTCTTCTACTAAGTGCATCGACAACTTTATTCTCCTTCCCCTTGATATGATTGATATCGAAGTCATACTCGCTTAAAAATTCCAGCCATCTTGTTTGCCTGGCATTCAAGGTCGGCTGTTCAAAAAGATACTTCAGGACAATGTGGTATGTTCTTAATTCTAATTTCTTCCCCATGAGATAATGCCTCCACATCCTCAAGGTGTGAACAATGGCAGCAAGTTCCAATTCATGTGTGGCATAGTTCCTCTCATCTTCCTTAAGATTTCTGGACTCATATCCAATGACATGTCCATTTTGAGTGAGGACTCCCCCAAGTCCTTCCTTACATGTGTCTGTACATACCGCAAAACTTTCATTTGGGTCAACAATATTTAATACAGGCACACTAGTAAGTATTTCCTTCAACAGATTAAAATTGTTTTCACACTTGAGTGTCCATTCAAATTTAGTTCCCTTCTTTTGTAAAGAAGTGATAGGATGAGCAAACTTAGAGAATCCTACTATGAACCTTTTGTAGTAGCCAGCTAATCCCATAAAATATCTGATGTCTGACACATTGATGGGTGTTGGCCATCCTCTAATGGCTTCGATCTTCTCTGGATCTACTGCTATGCACTGCTTTGAAATAATGTGTCCCAAGTAATGGATCTACTTTTGATAAAAAGAACACTTACTCAACTTGGCATACAACTAATGTTCTCTTAGTACTTTCAATACCAGTCTTAAGTGATGTTCATGCTCCTCTTCAAACTCAGAATAGATAAGTATGTCATCCAGGAATACTATGATAAACTTGTCCAAATAATTTATGAATATGCCATTCATTAAGCACATGAAGACAGCTTGTGCATTGGTCAGTCCAAATGGAACCACTACGAATTCATAATGCTCATACCTGGTCCTAAAGTTTGTCTTATGAATGTCTTCTTCCTTGGTTCTTACATGATGGTATCCTGCCCTTAGGTCAATTTTTGAAAATATCTTTGCTCCTCTTAGTTGATCAAAGAGGTCATCAATTCGGGGTAGAGGATACTTGTTCTTTATAGTGTACTTGTTCAGTTGTCGGAAGTCAATACATAGCCTCAAGGTTCCATCATTCTTTTTGAAAAAAAGTATTGGTGCTCTCCAAGGTGAAACACTTAGACATATGTACCCTTTCTTCAACAATTCCTCCAACTGCATTTTTAACTCTTTTAACTCCAGTGTGCTCATTCTGTAAGGTGTTTTTGACACCAGGTCATCTCCTAGCACTAAATCAATTGAGAACTCTATCTCCCTTCTTGGTGGCAATCTGGTTATTTCTTGGAATACATCTTCAAATTCCTGTAGTACTGAGAAATATTTGAGGCTTGGACCCTTTGTATTATCTATCTCTTCCACATGAGTTGCATACAGTTGACATCCTTTTCTAAAACAGCTTTTCAGTTGTAAGGTCGAAATCTCCCTTATAGAGATGGGTCTTGGAACTCCTTTCACAGTGATTTATTTTCCATTTCCATCAAGACATGTAAATGTCTTGTTTTGACAATCTAGGACAACATGATGCTTTTCCAACCAGTCCATCCCAATCAGAACATCATAAGACCCCAATGGTATGATATTTATATCAGTACTAGTATCCACTCCATTAAGACTTATGGAACAACTTTTAACCATATCATGGATTCTCCTTTTGGTTCCAGTGGCTAATTGAACCAAACTTTCTTTTCCAAGTTTAATTTTCTCCAAATGTAATCTATCCACTATCTTAGGATCAATGTAGAAATGACTTGCTCCTAAATCAATCAAAATAGCAACAGGTTGATTTAGGATCTTACCTTCCACCTCGATCATATTGGACTGGTACTCTGCTTGTCGATCATTTAAAGATGCATAGATTCTTCCCATATCTTCGACTATTGTAGCCTCTTGGATGTTGTGCACAATCTTCACTATGCCTTTTCTATGTGGGAAATCCTTGTACAGGTGATCTTCTTTGCATCCCTAACATTGGATTGGTGGTCTTCCCCTTCTTCCCAAGGAATCCTTTTTCTTGGAATCTCCCTTAGCATACTGATCCTGATGATTTCTATTAGGCTCATACCTATTGAAGGGAGGTTTGAATCCTTTCCTCCTCTGATCGGACTTCGCATTTTTCTTGTCCTTCCAAGATTTCTACAGGGATTCTCTTCTCTGGCCTTACTCATACAGATATCTAGCCTTCCTGATGGCCTCAGTCAAGGTCTTGGGTTCATCATACTTGATCTTTTCCTTATAAAAGGTTGGAAATCCACTTAGAAATCTCTATATTTTCACTTTCTCATCACCAATGAACTTGACATATTTTAACAATCCCAATAACTTCTTCTCATACTCAGCCATAGTCATGCTTCCCAACCTGAGTTCAAAGAACTCCTGCATTTTCTTGTCATAGAAATGCTCTGATAGATACTCCTTTTGGAAGTACTTCTTGAATTGTTTCCAAGTGATCCTACTTTCATTAACATGTTCCACTTGCTTCAGTTGGTCCTACCACATCACAGCCTTCCCGTGAAAATGGTAGGTGGAAATCCTAGCTTCCAAGTTTGATGAATAATTATGCAAATGAAAATATCTATTGAGCCCAAGAAACCATGCTTCGACATCATCTACCCTTTCTCTTTCACCATCGAAGGAAGGTAGCTTGAGCTTCCTCAACTCTTATTGCAAACTATCTACCTCTTGTTTCCTTCTTTGTTGTATGACAGGGGACACCTCTGGACTGCTTACGGGATCATCCGATGCATCAAATTTTATTTCTGTGTAAGGAGGTGAATGGTGTCCATGAGATCTGCTAGCACTTCTGGAATAACCAGCTCTTCCACGAGCATCTCTTCTTTCATGACACTTGCCTCCTTCCTCTTGTCTTGAGTTTGATCCCTTCTTTGTTTGTCTCTGCAACTGATTTAAGCTCTGCAACACTTGAGCATTTATCTGACTCTGCTCTCTCATCAGTCTCTCATTGTCTTCTTTGCAGCTCTACACTTCCATCTTCAAGCTTCTTACCATTTCTATTAACATTTCCTGCTCTCCTTTTCCCTTGCGTCCGTTGGAATCTATCTCCACATTACCAACTCTGGTATTCTGGCCTTCGACCTCCTTATCATGACTAGAGGCTCCCTAGCCTTCTTCCATTTCCTCAATACGCATCCTGAGTTGCTGTGTTTAAACCCCTTAATTCTGCAAAATGTGCAAGCGACCATTTTGTTAGAATTATGCATATGATAAAAAAAATTGTCAAACCATGCTACAGATCTCTTTTTTGTTTTGTTCATGGAGATCATATCTCCATTCTCTAAAAATAACAGTGTCCTGTTATCCTTGGATGACAAGAGATATTTCATCCTGCGCAAGGGCTTCCTTCAAACCACTTCCCAGGTGACCATGACTAGAAACCGAGGCTAAATCCTTCGTTATCACTTTCTTGTCTCGAAGACAACCAATTTGGCCCTTAGCCCTCCTTCCCTCATCTCTCAATATGCATATGACCATGACCATGACCCTGCGCTTAGCTGAAAAAGAGTTTGTCTAGAGCTTCGGGACTTCAAAACTTTCAGCCAGGACCGGATCAACGGTCCTCATCCTCCTTCACGATCAACAATCAAGATCCCCTTCGGGACTCCACGCTTCGAGAGTCTCAACTTTCCTCGCTTGTCTCCTCCCGGAATGCTTTTACCCGGAGTTTGTGATCTGTCGACGGGTGTCCTCCCACAGATCAGCGGCTGTGAATCGCTTCGGCTCTTCGGTCTTCGGAATTTTCAAACTTCCCTCCTGCACTTTCTGCCAGAGTGCTTTCACCCGAAGTCGACGATCCTTCGACATGTGTCTTCTGGAATCAATGATCAATATGTACTTCGACCTTCGGGGCTTCATAAGTTTTCGACCCAACAAAACCTGTCACATATTTCCCCTCTGGAGTGCCCAGTCTCCGGACTGCACGATCTGTCACCATGTGGAAAAAAACTCGAGGTGAACACGTGTCCCAATCAGGTGGGTGACACGTGTCACATTCTAACTAACTTTTCAATACTCCAAATGCTCAAAACTTACTGACATGTGGCACACATCCCATGTATCCACGTCATCCCAGGTGACATTTGCAAGGCATGTCACTTCGAGAATTCTAGGGTCCACATCACCTCTAGGTGACATCATCATGCCCCATCACTTCGGCTCTTCGGGCTTCAGGACTTCGGGAGTTTTCATACTATCACACTTCCAATTCTCCCAAACTTTGAATTCCCGAACTGACCAATCTGTCGCCATGTGTCCTCCTGGATCAGATGACTAAGATTCACTTAAGGTCTTCACCCAAAGTCCACAGATCTGCTCCACATGTCCTCCTTAATCTGATGGCTATGTTTTACTTTGGTACTCCGGACTTCGAAAATCTCAAACCTCAAAACTTATCTGGCCCCACTAGCTTTTATCCAAAGCCTTGCATCTGGCGACATGTGGCTCTCAACAAATCAATGGCTGAGATCCTTTCGGGTCTTCGGGTTTCAAAAAACTCAAACTTCAAACCTCCTCGAAGTACACGAGATTCTGCCACGTGTCCTCTTGAATTAGAGGGTTGAGGCTTACTTCGGGCCTTCACCCGAAATCCACAGATTTATGCCACGTCTCTTCTGGATTTGATGGCCCATATTCACCTCGGGCGATCCGACGCTTGATATCTACTGCAGACGATCCGACGATTGAGATATATTTCAGATGATCGGACGATCGAGATTTACTTCTCCTCTCTGGCTCTCCAGGCTTTGAGAGTTTCAAATCTCAACTGAAACCTCTCGAACAGATTTCTCCGAAGTTATTGATCTACTGACATGTACCTCTTGGTGATCAACGGTCAAGATCTACTTTGGCTATTTCACCTCCTCCTAGTCCACAAACTTCCAGAGTTGTGGATCTCGTGCCACCTGTCTCTCTGATCCAATGATCCCAGATCTCTCCTGATCCTATAGTGGCGATCTCTCCGGAATTCAAAGGGGACGATCACGATCCTTCAAATCCCTTACAATGGATCTTTGGCGTTCTATCTCCTGCGTAGATTCTACAACACCATTCCTCTTGAGCTTTTCAACTTCACGGTCAGAGTTCGATCTCAACGACGAGACTCTGACCAACAGAGCCGACCCATACCGACCTAGTGTTTCAACCAAAAGCTCTGATACCAAACTGTAACATACCCAGCCACCCACAGGTCGGGGCATGCTACCTTCAAGCCCACCCTTGGATTTCTTACTCTTACTGATACCTTATTTAATTAATAAGCATGCATAAGATACAAGATTTCGCGACATGAACAACAATATCCAACAAGCATGCATAACCTAAGATTTAGTTAAACGATAATTAAAATACACAGTGGAATACATTCATACACAAATAATAATATCACAACATAGAGCACTTATATTTATAAAAAGGCAACACCAACTAGCTGCAGACGAAGGACGTTCCACCCAACCGTAGACACCACTGCTCCAAATATCAATAGTAGTGTCACCCCGAGCCAAGGCTATGAATCCACAAGGATGGTTCCAGAGTGTACTTGGGTTCCCAAACCAGTCATCTCTTAAGCTCTCACAGGTTTCCCAGCACCCACAACAATCCAAGTACCCAACTCTCTTCTACCCAGCCTGTACCGCCCCCAAGAGAATGGACCTCCACCCTTCTTTGCCATGCAGTCCCTCAGGCAGTCCTTCTCCTTTTTACCAAGAGCCTCCAGCACAGCTGGTCCAGAATCTCAATGTTGGAACTCTCAAGACTCGCAGTTGTGAGCAAAACAGGGCACTAGCCAATGCATCTCAGACATGCAGGCCCCAAGTCATGGCTAGATTGCACCAACGACCATTACAACCAACTATCCCGTGGCTAATTCCCCAGTAGTTTGGTTCCCTTTCCCCAAGCCAAGACGTTGGTGAGGATGGATCAATGCATGGGTGAGTGAGTGCATGGAAGTGCATGAGGGAAAGAACAGGATAACATAGGGGTGATGGAGCAGACGAGCCAACGACCAACGACCAACCCCACAGTCAAACCAGGGAGAGGTTTAAGTAATTTCGTGGGGAAATCAAGAACCTCTTGGCCTTCCCCAAGAAGCTCACGTAACTGATATAATGATCAAAACATTACATTTCTTGGGCATACTGACCCTTTAAATAATTGTTTGGGCACTCCGACCTCTCAACATTGTAACAATACATTATTTAAAATGGGGCTCAAAACCTGGGGTGTTACAGTGGGTCAACCCAAGAAGAAGTTAAGAACCAACACATGGTAATTCACTGGGTGAAAAGACACTCTTCACTCTTATGTTGGTTACTCAAATATAATAAATTGCAGATCTTATAAGCAAAAAAACAGGGTATCCGAGGCAATGAGCAAACTTTAAATCCTGATTCACCAACAAAATAGGGGATCTGAGGGAAATAAGTGGGCATGGGAGGTTTTGAAACTATTAGAAATGGTTGCCAAGAAATGCAGATCCAATATTAAAAGATGATATGCCCATTGTTCCATTGCATTAAATCTTGTACTCTCTACATCAACGGATACATCTTTCCATGCATACAACTATAGGGGGGTGATTGTCATGGCATTTTCAAACAGTGATTGGTTAACAGAGTGGATGATGGAATCGTCAAGAGATGATAAAGCCAGTGTTAGTGATCAAGCGGTAATTGGAAAAGGGCCAAATCGTTGGCCCATGAATTGAACAACAGGTTACGTTTTGTCGAAACTCAAAGCATTTGGGGGATTTCTTGTGTGGGATTAGATTTTTTTCTGATTCTACGGAAAGGCGATATCAAGCTGTTAATTTTTTTTTATATCTCTAACTGCTACTGCTATTGCTGCAAGGTGGACGTAAACGATAAGGTTATTCTGATCATAACTATGTGTTTATGGAAACACCTACATGACGACCGCTTGACATAGAAGTTACAGAGGTTCACTTACAAGCTCAAAGAATTGTGCAAAGAAAAGGTCTATAACTGCAAGGTCAAAAAATTGAGCTGTCCATGCTTCAAGTGATGCTTCCACCAAGTAAGTTGTTTTTTCTAATTTAATTTATTACTTTGCAATTACAATGTCGTTGAGCACATACATTTATAATAGAGCAACTTCTTGCACATGCTTTCAGACTGCACTCGTGAAGTTTCACTGTTACATCCAAGCATGACAAAAATTCCCACAAAAAATCTATTTTGATTTGCCTGGCAACATGATGCTTTCGGCCTTCCGGTAGTTTTGTTTTACAGTTTAAATGAAGCTTAATGTAATGCACTTCAACAAGAATAATAAAGCTAACTTTGACTATTTTTAATTGCAGGAGAAAGGTTTTAGTTACATTATACAATCTACATATGAGCATCAAGCAAGGTACATTATACTCAAGGAGCAATGTACATTATACAATCTACATATGAGCATCAACAAGGTACATTATACTCAAGGAGCAAGGTACATTATACAATAATGGATACCCTTATTCCACCCCAGGCTACTAATATGCAAACTGCGCTGGACATGCCATCGATGCAAATTTTAAAAACGGTACAAGATGACAGTTAATCTGCGTACCCTGATTCCACCCACTGCTACTAATATGTAAGAGTAATCTTTTTTCCGGAGTTTCCCTTTTCAAGTAAAAAAGGGACTTGAATCCTGTCAAATTTTCAAGAGTGGTTTGAGTTTTGTATGGATTAAAGTTTCATGCATTTCAGATTTTTACAGCAGGGATTTTGCCCCATTTTAAACCAACCCAGATGCTCAGAAAAGAATTCTGGATTGATTCCAAATTTAAAAACCAATAACCTAAAAACCTAAAATAAAAATAAAAATAAAAATAAAAATAAAAATAAAAATAACTAGAAAGAGAAGATTGCTATCCAATTAGCCCACTCCATATATATAAACTGAGTTGGAAATTCCATCGATGCAAATTTTAAACACGGTACAAGATGACCGTTGATCTGGAAAAATGGGAGCCACTGGGTTATATTTTGTTGTGAAGATTACATGATTCTGTATTTTATACACACTATATTTTGCTATGAGTATCACATTACTTTGAGGGAATTTTTTATTGAAATCTGTATATCCACAGCGCAACACATTTTATGTTTTCATATCTGTATTTTATACACATTATATTTTGCTATGAGTATCAGATTACTTTGTGGGAATTTTTTATTGAAACCTGTATATTCACAGCGCAAAACATTTTATGTATTCTTATTGTATTTTATCAGAGATAGATGCGTGCTGGTTTATATATACTGGAGAAATCAACACAGCATTCCATGTACATTAACTATTAAACCATGTATAAATAACAACTCTTTTAGACTTTGATAGTGAAAAAAATCCATAAAATTTATATTTTAACATGTAAAACAACAAAGTATCCTTAGTAACCAATTCAAATTTTCATTGGAAAAGCTTTATTAGCCCCTGTGAACCTTAAGCACTATACAGAGTTTCCATAAATGCAATTAAAACTATGATGTTTTTCAAAGTTAAAAAACAAAAACAAAATCAGGCTATATCAAAGTTATACCACATCAAGATTTCATGCCATGCAAATAGGGTAATTGTGTCTGGTGCTTAGAGCGGCTTTCGAGGGGGCTTAAGGATCGCCGTAAACTATACCATCGTCACGGCCGTAGATTTGAGTCGTTCACCCCTCTCATTCAATCCATATCCATAACGTGCTAACTTATCTCCCTACTAGTGGAATGTTGGAGCTGTTATCACTCCACTCCATTCCTTTGAGTTTACTCGAATCCACTCCGCCGGCCAACAAATCCCCACTTTCGATGTCGAGCTGTGAAATTGAAGTAGAAGCTATATCCTCGTGTTTGATAGCCTCTTTGAGCTCTGCCACTACCTCACTCATGCTCGGTCTAGAAGAGAGTTCCACCTGAACACATCTCATGGCTACTTTGGCAACGCCGATCATGGATTCCATGTGCCAACTTCCGTCCAACCTCTTGTCTACGATTTCTGTTATTTTGCCCACATTTTCATCCATTTCTAGTATATACGGTGTTGCCTGTAAATATCGCCATAATTATTGTTAGTGTCTAGCCTAACATGCACAACGAAACATTCTACTGTCACCGCTGTTAAATATTTATATTTTGGATGATTGATGATAAGATTTCTTACCCATCGAATGATGTTTACGTCCTCCTCAGCGAGTTTTAGATCTATGGGTGGTCTACCGCATATGATTTCTAGTAGAACCACTCCAAAACTATAAACATCACTCTTCTCCGTCAACATTTGGGTACTGTAATACCTGCGGTTCCCCACAGAAACTCAGCTAATCCAGTACAGTGGAAATAAAAAATAAAATTGACTGTCCCCTAAATAATTAATTGAAAGTTAGTCACAGTAAAAAATAGATATACTATGGAAAATTTGCGTGTACTCTTAATTATGGATTGAATTCGTTTAAGATAAAAACAATGCAAAGAGGGTAAGTTATATACTCTGGATCGAGGTATCCCAACGTTCCTTTCACTGCAGTGGTAACATGAGTAGCCTGCCCATGAATTGTCATCCTTGAAAGACCGAAATCGGCTAATTTTCCATTCAAATCGCCGTCTAAAAGTATGTTAGCGGTCTTGATGTCCCTGTGAATTATCTTAGGGGAGCAACCCACGTGTAGGTATTCCAATCCTTCACAATATGGAAATCGCAGGTCGATGACATGAGATATATGATTACCCATGATTTGTCTTTGTGCTATTTTATAGTAATCAATACTTCAAACAAAGAACGTTTAGAACATACAAATCTAATGTACATCAATTTAATGAAGAGATTTACCCTGTGCTGCATCTAAAGCTATTTTGAGCCTTGTTTTCCAATTTAGTTGGGAATTTTCTGCACTTGGACCTGGAAATGTAAATAACAACCAAAGGCTTGTCGGTTACCTTGCTATTCTATTGACTGAAACAAAAATATCTTCAAGCAATGTAATTTACCATAAAGGTGGTCTCTTAGGGACCCTCTGGACATGTGCTCGTAGATAAGCATAATTTCTCTGGTTTCGTTGCAGTAGCCTAGTAAAGATACCAAGTTCCTATGATTGATTCTGGAAAGAAGATCCACCTGTTCATGAGATACATATAATACTTGAGTGCAGTCAAAACTGACATTCTTAGATTGGATCCAAATTGAAGTATTAAATGGTAATATTTGAGAATTACCTCATTCAAAAACTCATGAACTCCTTGGTGGGAGTACAATGACAACACTTTAACAGCGATATCATTTCCTTCCTGCAATTTACCAAAGAACACAGATCCAAATCCCCCTCGCCCGATCTCTCGACTAAAGTTTTCTGTGGCAGCTGTCATTTCATCTAGAGTGAAGGAACGGCTCTTTGTTGGATTTGGCACCTTAATCCTTGAGTAATCTAAAATACACTCATGGAAGCTAAAGTTACTAATAGTAAAAGCACAATTGTTTTCATTTCTGTATCATATTATAATATTTCTAATATTAACCTCGGTCCAAGAAAGGTTTTCGTTTCTTTTCCACCCGACTGCTTTCGGTGACAAGACCTTCTTCTTTTCTTCTGAATTTATTGCGATACACAACAACACCCACTATCAACACTGAAGCGATGATTAGAATTCCACCGAGTGTTATTCCCAGGACAACCTTCAAGTTACGATTGTTTGAATTCTGTAAAGTACATTTCCTCTTCGCCATACGTAGGTAGAGGTTTCCAGAATAACTGCAACTCACCAAAAATAGATTTTTCATGAGCGTACTGCTGTAAGGTTAACTAGAACTTGAACTGGAATCATAATAATTATATGTGGCATTTTTATGATATAAATATGAAAGAAATCTTAATATGCGATTTGATTCAAAACACAGGGAATGCAAAATAGGATATCAGTACTTGAGCTTCAATGAACAATTGAGGAGAAGTTCAGCAGGAATTACACCGCTGAAATTGTTGTTCGCTATATTTCTGTGACAATAAATTCAAAACCATTGCGGTACAAAATCTATTAGTTAATTCTATTTAACTTTGAACAAGGAAAAAAAATTTAGAAGGGAGAACAGAGTTTTCCATTTAACTTTGAGGAAGAATTCCAGAAAATAAATTGAGAAGGAAGAAGACAAGAAGACGTACAACTCTTTAAGGTTTTTCAGTTCAGATAACCACTCTGGAACAGTACCGTTCAGGTTGTTGTTTTGTAAATATCTGGTATAATAACTGAAGTAAATTTTCCTTTTTGAAAAATG
>SNQJ01S0096226.1:0-28578 GCA_010110895.2 Picea sitchensis
ACATAAAAAGAAGCAAGTATGCAACATCATAATATCAACAACACACAGAAAACAAACACAGCCATGGAATTGAATCAAAGTTTTTCTTCTATTAATTCAATCTGTACATAGGTGTTCTTCACAAGTTCTCTGCTTGCTCTTTCCTTCAGAATGCAGGAATGATAATACAATGATACAAAGGAGGGTGCCTATATTCCGTTTTCCCTCTCGAAAGCAAAACTGTCTAATCTACAGTTAATTCCTATCTAACAGTATTAAAACTATTAAATGCCTTCCTATCTATCATATAATACAAGTGCGTCTGGCTTTGAAGGCCTTCATTTAAATGGCGGCGCAACAACTTTCCAAGTACTTCAAAAATATATGTGCTGGCGCTGTCCAGCTGTATGTTCTTTACTCCATGCGCTGGCTCACTTAATGAAGTGTGGATGCTCCTGCATCACTCTACCAGGCCTAAACTACTCTATCCTAGCCTAGCCTACTCTATCCTAGCCCATTCAAGCCTACTTTATCCTAGCCTACTCTACCTAGCCTAACCTAGCCTAGCCTACTCTATACTAGCCTACTCTACCTAAACTAGCCAACTCTACCTAGCATACTCTACCTAGCATTGCCTAAACTAGTCTAGCCTACTCTACCTAGACTAACCTAGCCTAGCCTACTCTACCTAGCCTAGCCTAGCCTAGCCTACTCTATCCTAACCTACTCTACCTAGCCTAGCCTACTCTATCTTAGCCTATCCTACTCTACCTAGCCAAGCCTAACCTATCCTATCCTACCCTAGTCTAGTCTAGCCTAGCCTACTCTATTCTAGCCTACTCTACCTAGCCTACCCTACCCTACCTAGCCTAGCCTACTCTATCCTACCCTAGCTTAGTCTAGCCTACTCTATCCTAGCCTACTCTACCTAGCCTAGTCTAGCCTTGCCTACTCTATCTTAGCCTAATCTACCTTTCCTAGCCTACTTTATCCTAGCCTAGCCTAGCCTATTCTATCCTAGCCTACTCTACCTAGCATAGCCTATTCTATCCTAGCCTACTCTACCTAGCCTAGCCTAGCCTACCCTATCCTAATCTACTCTACCTAGCTTAGCCTAGTCTACCTAGCCTAGCCTAGCCTACCCTACTCTACCTAGACTAGCCTAGCCTAGCCTACTCTATCCTAGCCTACTCTACCTAGCCTAGTCTAGCAGAGCCTACTCTACATAGCCTAGCCTACTCTACCTAGCCTAGCCTACTCTATCTAGCCTAGCCTAGCCTACTCTACCTAGCCTAGCCTAGCCTAGCCTAATCTATCCTAGCATATTGTACCTACACTAGCCTACTCTACCTAGCCTTCTCTACCTAGCCTGGTCTTGCCTACTCTACGTAGACTAGCCAAACCTAGCCTACTCTACCTAGCCTAGCCTAGCCTAGCCTTCTCTATCATATTCTACTCTAAATGGCCTAACCTACTCTATCCTAGCCTAGCTTACTCTATCTAGCAAAGCCTAACCTATCCTAGCCTACCCTAGCCTACTCTAGCCTACTCTATTCTTGCCTACTCTACCTAGCCTAGCCTACTCTATCCTAGCCTAGCTTAGCCTAGCCTACTCTATCCTAGCCTACTCTACCTAGTCTAGTGTAGCCTTGCCTACTCTATCCTAGCCTAATCTACCTTGCCTAACCTACTCTATCCTAACCTAGCATAGCCCACTCTATCCTAGCATAGCTTATTCTATCCTAGCATACTCTACCTTGCCTAGCCTAGCCTAGCCTACTCTATCCTAACCTACTCTACCTAGCCTAGCCTACTCTACTTAGCCTACTCTATCTATCCTAGCCTACACTACCTAGACTAGCCTAGCCAAGCCTACTCTACCCTACCCTACCCTATCATGGACTACTGTACATAGCCTAGCCTACTCTATCCTAGCCTAGACTACTCTAATTATCCAAGACTACTCTATCCTAGCCTAACCTAGCCTAGCCTAACCTAATCTATGTTATCCTACTCTACCTAGCCTAGCCTACTCTACCCTAGCCTAGCCTATCGTATTCTAGCCTACTCTACCTAGCATAGCCTAGCCTTGCCTACTCTAGCCTTGCCTACTCTATCCTAACCTACTCTACCTAGTCTAGCCTAGACTAACCTACTCTACCTAGCCTAGCCTAGCCTGGACTAGCCTACTCTATCTAGCCTAGACTAGCCTACTCTATCTAGCCTAGACTGGCCTAGCCTACTCTATGCTAGCCTATACTACTCTATCCTAGCTTAGCCTAATCTAGCCTACTCTTCCTAGCCTACTCTACCTAGCTTAATCTAGCCTACTCTACCTAGCCTACTCTACTTAGCCTACTCTACCTAGCCTAGCCTTGCCCAGCCTACTCTACTTAGCCCACTCTACCTAGCCTACTCTATCTAGCCTACTCTACCTAGACTAGCCTAGACAAGCATACTCTATCGTAGCCTACTCTACCTAGCCTTCCCTACTCTACCCTACCCTATTCTAGCCTACTCTACATAGCCTAGCCTACTCTATCCTAGCCTATACTACTCAACCTAGCCTTGCCAACTCTCTCATATTCTAACCTAGCCTAGCCTAGCCTATTCTATCTTAGCCTACTTTACCTAGCCTAGTCTAATCTACCATAGCCTAGCCTAGCCTAGTCTACTCTATCCTAACCTACTCTACCTAGCATAGCCTAGCCTTGCCTACTCTATCCTAGCCTACTCTACCTTGCCTAACCTACTCTATCCTCGCATAGACCAGCCTAGCCTACTCTACCTAGCCTATCCTAAGATACTCTACCTAGCCTACTCTACCTAGCCTATCCTAAGATATTCTACCTAGCCTAGCCTAGCCTAGCCTACTCTATCCTAGACTATTCT
The DNA here is from genome assembly GCA_010110895.2 of Picea sitchensis. Lineage (NCBI taxonomy): Eukaryota > Viridiplantae > Streptophyta > Pinopsida > Pinales > Pinaceae > Picea > Picea sitchensis. The sequence continues at coordinate 2,872 of SNQJ01S0096226.1, forward strand.
ACCTAGCCTAGACTACTCTATCATAGCCTAGCCTACTCTACCTAGCCTAGACTACTCTATTCGAGCCTAACCTAGCCTAGCCTAGCCTACTCTATCCTAACCTACTCTACCTAGACTAGCCTACTCTAGCCTACTCTACCTAGCCTAGCCTAGCCTAGACTAGCCTACTCTACCTAGCCTAGCCTATTCTATCCTACTCTATCCTAGCCTACTCTACCTAGTCTAGCCTATTCTATCCTAGTCTACTCTAATTAGCCTATCCTAGCCTAGCCTATCTTACTCTACCTATCCTAGCCTAGCCTAGCCTACTATGCCTAGCCTACTCTACTTGGCTTAGCCTACTCTATCCTAGCCTATTGTACCTGGATTAGCCTACTCTATCCTAGAGCTACTCTACTTAGCCTATCCTTGCCTAGCCTACTCTATCCTAACCTTCTCTACCTAGGCTAGCCTGTTCTACCAAGCCTAGCCTAGCCTAACCTACTCTATCCTAGCCTACTCTATCCTAGCCTAGCCTACTCTATCCTAGTCTAGCCTAGCCTATCCTACTCTACCTAGCCTAGCCTACTCTATCCTACCCTACTCTACCTAGCCTAGACTGCTCTATCCTAGCCTAGCATACTCTACCTGGCCTACTCTACCTAGCCTACTCTATCCTAGCCTACTCTACCTAGCCTAGCCTAGCCTAGCCTAGCCTACTCTATCCTAGCCTACTCTACCTAGCCTAACCTAGCCTACTCTACCTAGCCTACTCTATCCTAGCCCAGCCTACTCTATCCTAGCCTATTCTACCTAGCCTAGCCTAGCTTAGCCTACTCTACCTAGCTTACTCTACCTAGCCTAGCCTAGCCTAGCCTAGCCTACTCTACTCTACGTAGCCTAGACTAGCCTAGCCTACTCTATCATTGCCTACACTACCTAACCTAGCCTACTCTACCTACCCTAGCCTACTCTATCCTAGTCTAGCCTAGCCTAGTCTATTCTAGCCTAGCCTACTCTATCCTAGCCTACTCCACCTAGCCTAGCCTATCCTACTCTACCTATCCTAGCCTATCCTAGCCTACTTTATTCTAGCCTACTCTACCTAGCCTAATCTATCTAGCCTAGCCTAGCCTAGCCTATTCTACCTAACCTAACCTATTCTGCCTACCCTATGATAGCCTAGCCTAGACTACTCTATCCTAGCCTACTCTACTCTAACCTAGTCTAGCCTAGCCTATCATACTCTATCCTAGCCTAGCCTACTCTATGCTATCCTAGCCTAACCTACTATATCCTATCATAGCCTAGCCTACTCTATACTATCCTAGCCTAGCCTACACTATCCTAGCCTAGCCTACACTATCCTAGCTTAAACTAATCTATCCTAGCCTAGCCTACTCTAGCCTAACCTACTCTATCCTTGCCTAGCTCACTCTACCTAGCCTAGCCGACTCTATCCTAGCCTAACATAGCCTCCTCTACTTAGCCTACTCTACCTAGCCTACTCTATCCTAGCCTAGCTCACTCTACCTAGCCTAGCCTACTCTATCCTAGCCTAGCCTAGCCTACTCTATCCTAGCCTAGCCTAATCTATCTTAGACTACTCTAGTCTAGCCTACTCTATCCTAACTAGGCCTAGCCTAGACTAGCCTACTGTATCCTAGCCTCCTCTACCTGGCCTAGCCTACTCTATCCTAGCCGAGCCTATTCTATCCTAGCCTACTCTACCTAGCCTAGCCTACTCTATCCTAGCCTACTCTACCTAGCCTACACTACCTAGCCTACTCTACCTAGCCTAGCTTACTCTATCATAGCCTAGCCTACTCTATCCTAGCTTACTCTAGCCTAGCCTACTCTATCCTAGCCTACTCTACCTAGCCTAGCCTATTCTAGCCTACTCTATCCTAGCCTAGCCTAGCCTACTCTATCGTAGACTACACTACCTAGCCTACTCTACCTAGCCTAGCCTACTCTATCCTAGTCTACTTTTCCTAGACCACTCTACCTAGCCTAGCCTAATCTATCCTAGCCTACTCTACCCAGCCTAGCCTACTCTATCCTAGCTTAGCCTAGCCTAGCCTACTCTATCCTAGCTTACTCTATCCTAGCCTACTCCAGCCTAGCCTACTCTACCTAGCCTACTCTTTCCTAGTCTACTCTACCTAGCCTAGCCTAGCCTAGACTAGCCTACTCTATCCTAGCCTACTCTACCTAGCCTAGCCTAGCCTAGACTAGCCTACTCTACCTAACCTAGCCTACTCTACCTAGCCTAGCCTGCTCTATCTTAACCTAGCCTACACTATCCTAGCCTACTCTAGCCTATCCTATTCTATCCTATCATAGCCTACTCTACCAAGCATACTCTACCTAGCCTAGCCTACTCTATCTTATCCTATCCTACTCTACATAGCCTAGCCTACTCGATTCTATCCTAGCCTAGCATACTCTATCCTAGCATAGCCTAGCCTAGCCTACTCTACCTATCCCAGCCTACTCTTCCTAGCCTAGCCTACTCTTCCTAGTCTAGCCTACTCTACCTAGCCTTTCCTATCTTAGCCTAATCTACCTAGCCTAGTCTACTCAATCCTAGTCTAGCCTACTCTATGTAGCATAGCCTGGACTACTTTACCTACCCTACTCTACCTAGAATAGCCTACTCTACCTAACATAGCCAACTCTATCCTAGCCTAGCCTAGCCTACTTTATTCTATCCTAGTCTACTTTACCTAGCCTAGCCTAGCCTACTCTACCTAGCCTAGCCTACTCTATTATAGCCTAGCCTAGCCTACTCTATCCTAGCCTACTCTAAGTAGCCTAGCCTATTCTACCTAGCCTAGCCTAGCCTACTCTATCCTAGCCTACTCTAGCCTAACCTACTCTACCTAGCCTACTCTAGCCTAACCTACTCTACCTAGCCTACTCTAGCCTAGCCTAGCCTACTTTAGCCTAACCTAGCCTACTCTATCCTATCATTGCCTAGCCTACTCTATCCTAAACTAGCCTACTTTATCCTAGCCTACCCTACTCTAGCCTACCCTACTCTATCCTAACCTATTCTACCTAGCCTAGCCTACTATATCCTAGCCTAGCCTACTCTATCTTATCCTAGCCTACTCTATTGTAGCCTAGCCTAGCCCACTCTATTGTAGCCTACTCTATCGTAGCCTACTCTATCCTAGCCTACTCTACCTAACCTAGCCTACTCTAACTAGCCTAGCCTACTCTATCCTAGACTACTCTACCTAGCCTAATCTACCTGGTCTAGCCTACTCTACCTAGTCTAGCCTAGCCTACTCTATCCTAGCCTAGCCTACTCTACCAAATCTAGCCTACTCTATCCTAGCTTAGCCTAGCCTACTCTATCCTAGTCTAGCCTATCCTACTCTATCCTATCCTAGCCTAGCCTAGCCTACTCTATCCTAGCCTACTCTATCTTATCCTAGCCTAGCCTACCTAGCCTACTCTATCCTAGCCTAATCTAACCTAGCCTACTCTATCTCAGCCTACTCTATCCTAGCCTAGCCTACTCTATCCTAGCCTACTCTACCTAGCCTAGCCTACTCTACCTAGCCTACTCTAACTAGTCTAGCCTAGCCTAGCCTACCCTATCCTAGCCTACTCTACCTAGCCTAATCTACCTGGCCTAGCCTACTCTACCTAGTCTACTCTACCTAGCCTAGCCTAGCCTACTCTATACTAGACTAGCCTACTTTACCTAACCTAGCCTACTCTATCCTAGCCTAGCCTAGCCTACTTTATCCTATCCTACTCTACCTAGCATAGCCTAGCCTAGCCTACTCTACCTAGCTTAACCTAGCCTAGCCTAGCCTGATGTGGTCCTAATTGCGAGTGAAGATGTGTAGTTCTTGGGCCCCTTTTTCTCAACTTTGGGTTATTCTAGATCCAAGTTTGGCCAGCCCCGAATGAAATCTATTTGGAAGAAGTGGATTTCTGGGTTTAAAAATAAAAAATAATTTTTTCATACCCATTTGAGAGATGAAAGTGGGTTCTCGAGCACTTGTGATGTTGATGCATTCTTTGGCCCATTTCAATCAAATTCTATCAAATTCGTGTCGTTTTAGGGTCGATTATGTTTAACCCTAAATGAAGGTGATTTTTGAAAAGCAAAATTCTTCATTTGCAAATATGAAATCATATTTGGATACCCATTTGAAAGTTGTACACATGGTCCTAGTTGCAGGAGAAGATGTGTAGTTCTTGGGCCCCTTTTTTTCAACTTCAGGTCATTCTAGGCCCAAGTTTGACCAGCCCCAAATGAGGGCTATTTAGAAAAAGTGGAATTATGGGTTTAAAAATATAAAATAATTTTTGATACACATTTGAGAGATGAAAGTGGGTTCCCGAGAGCTCATAACGTTGAGGCATTCTTTGTCCCATTTCAATCAAATTCATATTGTTTTAAGGTTGATTCTAGTTAACCCTGAATGAAGGTGATTTTTGAAAAGAAAAATTCTTCATTTGCAAATATGAAATCATATTTGGATACCTATTTGAGAGTTGTACACGTGGTCTTGATTACGAGTGAAGATGTGCAGTTCTTGGGCCCCTTTTTCTGAACTTCGAGTCATTCTAGGCCCAAGTTTGACCAGCCCCAAATGAAGGCTATTTAGAAAAAGTGGAATTATGGGTTTAAAAATATAAAATAATTTTTTGATACCCATTTGAGAGATGCAAGTGGGTTCCCGACCGCTCGTAATGTTGAGGCATTCTTTGGCCCATTTCAATCAAATTCGTATCGTTTTAGGGTTCATTCTGGTTAACCCCGATTGAAGTTGATTTTATAAAATACAAATTCTTCATTTCCAAAGATGAAATCATATTTGGATACCCAATTAAGAGTTGTACACGTGGTCCCGATTGCGGGAGAGAACGTGTAGTTCTTGGGCCCCTTTTTCTCAACCTTGAGTCATTCTAGGCCCAAGTTTGACCAGCCCCAAATAAAGGCTATTTGGAAAAAGTGGAATTATGGGTTTAAAAATACAAATTAATTTTTTGATACCCATTTGAGAGATGCAAGTGTGTTCCAAAGCGCTCGTAACTTTGAGGCATTCTTCTTCCCATTTCGATCAAATTCATGTTGTTTTAGGGTCAATTCTGGTTAATCTCGAAAGAAGTTGATTTTCGAAAAGCAAAATTCTTCATTTGCAAATATGAAATCATATTTGGATACCCATTTGAGAGTTGTACACGTGGTCCTAATTGCAAGCGAATACGTGTAGTTCGTGAGCCCCTTTTTCTCAACTTCGGGTCATTGTAGGCCCAAGTTTGACCAGCCCCAAATGAAGGCTATTTAGAAGAAGTGGAATTATGGGTTTAAAAATATAAAATAATTTTTTGATACCCATTTGAGAGATGCAAGTGGGTTCCCGAGTGCTCGTAACGTTCAAGGATTCTTTGGCCCATTTCAGTCAAATTTGTATCGTTTTAGGGTTGATTCTGGTTAACCCCGAAGGAAGGTGAATTTTGAAAAGAAAAATCCTTCATTTGCAAATATGAAATCATATTTGGATACCCATTTGAGAGTTGTACACGTGGTCTTGATTGCAAGCGAAGACATGTAATTCTTGGGCCCCTTTTTCTCAACTTCGGGTCATTTTAGGCCCAAGTTTGACCAGCCCCGAATGAAGGCTATTTGGAAGAAGTGGAATTATGTGTTTAAAAATACAAAATAATTTTTTGATACCCATTTGAGAGATGCAAGTGGGTTCCCGAGCGCTTGTAATGTTGAGGCATTATTTGGCCCATTTCGATCAAATTCGTATTGTTTTAGGGTTGATTCTGGTTAACCCCGAATGAATGTGATCTTTGAAAAGAAAAAATTTCATTTCCAAAGATGAAATCATATTTGGATACCCATTTGAGAGTTGTACACATGGTCCCGATTACGGGAGAAGACGTGTAGTTTTTGGGCCCCTTTTTCTCAACTTTGGGTCATTCTAGGCCCAAGTTTGAGCAGCCTCGAACGAAGGTTGTTTGGAAGAAGTCGAATTATGGGTTTAAAAATATAAAATAATTATTTCATACCCATTTGAGAGATATAGGTGGGTTCCTGATCTTTCGCAACGTTGAGGCATTCTTTGGCCCATTTCGATCAAATTTGTATCATTTTTAGGGTTAATTATGGTTAACCTCGAATGAAGGTGATTTTTGGAAAGCAAAATTCTTCATTTGAAAATATGAAATCATATTTGGATACCCATTTGAGAGTTGTACACGTGGTATTGATTGCAAGCAAAGAAGTCTAGTTCTTGGGGCCCTTTTCCCAACTTCGGGTCATTCTAGGCCCAAGTTTGACCAACCTCGAACGAAGTGCAATTATGGGTTTAAAAATACAACAAAAAAAAATTGATACCCATTTGATAGATATAGGTGTGTTCTCGAGCTCTCACAATGTTGCAGCGTTCTTTGGCCCATTGCGATCAAATTCGTATCGTTTTAGGGTTGATTCTGGTTAACCCCGAATGAGGGTGATTTTTGAAAAGCAAAATTATTCATTTGAAAATATGAAATCATATTTGGATACACATTTGAGAGTTGTACACGTAGTCTTGATTGCGAATGAAGACGTGTACTTCTTGGGCCCCTTTTTCTCAACTTCGAGTAATTCTAGGCCCAAGTTTGACCAGCCCTAAATGAAAGCTATTTGGAAGAAGTGGAATTATGGGTTTAAAAATAAAAAATAATTTTTTGATACCCATTTGAGAGATGCAAGTAGTTCCCGAGCGCTTGCGACGTTGAAGCATTATTTTTCCCATTTTGATCAAATTCGTATCATTTTGGGGTTGATTCTGGTTAACCTCGAATGAAGGTGATTTTTGAAGAGAAAAATTATTCATTTGCAAATATGAAATCATATTTGGATACCCATTTGAGAGTTGTACATGTGGTCCTAATTGCGACCGAAAACGTGTAGTTCTTGGGCCCCTTTTTGTCAACTTCAGGTCATTTTAGGCCCAAGTTTGACCATCCTCGAATGAAGGGTATTTTGAAGAAGTGGAATTATGGATTTAAAAATATAAAATATTTTTTTGATACCAATTTGAGAGATGCAAGTGGGTTCTCGAGCATTCGTAACATTGCAGCGTTCTTTGGCCCATTCCGATCAAATTCGTATCGTTTTAGGGTTGATTCTGGTTAGCCCCGAATGAAGGTGATTTTTGACAATCAAAATTCTTTATTTGCAAATATGAAATCATATTTGGATACCCATTTGATAGTTGTACACGTGGTCTTGATTGTGAACGAAGACATGTAGTTCTTGGGGCCCTTTTTCTCAACTTCGGGTCATTTTAGGCCAAATTTTGACCAGCCCCGAATGAAGGCTATTTAGGAAAAGTGGAATTATGGGTTTAAAAATATAAAATAATTTTTTGATACCCATCTGAGAGATGTAAGTGGGTTCCCGAGCGCTCATAAGGTTGAGGCATTCTTTTGCCCATTTTGATCAAATTCATATCGTTTAGGGTCGACTATGGTTAACCCCAAATGAAGGTGATTTTTGAAAAGAAAAATTATTCATTTGCAAATATGAAATCATATTTGGATACCCATTCGAGAGTTGTACACGTGGTCTTGATTGTGAGCAAAGACATGTAGTTTTTGGGCCTTTTTTCTCAACTTCGAGACATTCTAGGCCCAAGTTTGACTAGCCTCGAATGAAGGCTATTTAGAAAAAGTGGAATTATGGGTTTAAAAATATAAAATAATTTTTTGATACCCATTTGAGAGATGCAAGTGGGTTCCCAAGCACTTGTAATGTTGAGGCATTCATTGGCCCATTTTGATCAAATTCGTGTCGTTTTAGGGTTGATTTTGGTTAACCCCGAATGAAGGTGATTTTTGAAAAGACAAATTCTTCATTTCCAAATATTAAATCATATTTGGATACCCATTCGAGAGTTGTACACGTGGTCCTGATTCTGGGAGAAGACGTGTAGCTCTTGGGCCCCTTTTTCTCAACTTCGGGTCATTATAGGCCCAATTTTGACCAGCCTCGAACGAAGTGGAATTATGGGTTTAGAAATACAAAATAAATTTTTGATACCCATTTGAAAGATGCAAGTGGGTTCCCAAGCACTCGCAAAATTGAGGCATTCTTTTGCCCATTTCGATCAAATTTGTATCGTTTTAGAGTTGATTATGGTTAACCTTGAATGAAGGTGATATTTGAAAAGAAAAATTCTTTATTTGCAAATATGAAATCATATTTGATACCCATTTGAGAGTTGTACATGTGGTCCTATTTGCGAGTGAAGACGTGTAGTTCTTGGGCCCTTTTTTTCTCAACTTCGGGTCATTCTAGGCCCAAGTTTAACCAACCCCAAATGAAGTATGTTTGGAAGAAGTGGAATTATGGGTTTAAAAATACAAAATTATTTTTTGATACCCATTTGAAAAATCCAAGTGGGTTCCCGAGCGCTCGTAACGTTGAGGCATTCTTTGGCCCATTTCGATCAGATTCGTATCATTTTAGGGTTGATTCTGGTTAACCCCAAATGAAGGTGATTTTTTAAAAGACGAATTCTTCATTTCCAGAGATGAAATCATATTTGGATACCCATTTGAGAGTTGTACACGTGGTCCTGATTGCAGGAGAAGATGTGTAGTTCTTGGGACCCTTTTTCTCAACTTCGGGTCATTCTATGCCCAAGTTTGACCAACCTCGAACGAAAGCTATTTAGAAGAAGTGGAATTATGGGTTTAAAAATATAAAATATTTTTTTGATACCCATTTGAGAGATATAGGTGGATACCCAAGCTCTCTCAACGTTGAGGCATTCTTTGGCCCATTTCGATCAAATTTGTATCTTTTTAGGGTTGATTTCGGTTAACCTCGAAAGAAGGTGATTTTTTAAAAGAAAAATTCTTCATTTTCAAATATGAAATCATATTTGGATACCCATTTTGTAGTTGTACACATTGGGTCTTGATTGTGAGCGAGGACATGTAGTTCTTGGGTCCCTTTTTCTCAACTTCAGGTCATTCTAGGCCCAAGTTTGACCAGCCTCGAATGAAGGCTATTTGGAAGAAGTGGAATTATGGGTTTAAAATACAAAATAATTTTCTGATACCCATTTGAGAGATACAAGTGGGTTCCCGAGCGCTCGTAACATTGAGGCATTCTTTGGCCCATTCTTTGGGTTCCGAGGTTTGAATAGCCTCGAACTAAGGCTATTTGGAAGAAGTGGAATTATGGGTTTAAAAATGTTAAATACCTTTTTCATACCAATTTGAGAGATATAGGTGGTTTCCTAACCTCTCACAATGTTGAGGCATTCTTTGGCCCATTTCGATCAATTTTGTATCGTTTTAGGGTTGATTCTGGTTAACCCCGAATGAAGGTGATTTCTTAAAAGCCATATTCTTCCTTTTCAAATATGAAATCATATTTGGATACCCATTTGAGAGTTGTACACGTGGTCCTAATTGTGAGCGAAGACGTGTATTTCTTGGGCCCCTTTTGATCAACTTCGGGTCAATTTAGGCCCAAATTTGACCAGCCCCGATTGAAGGTTATTTAGAAGAAGTGGTATTATGCGTTTATAAATATAAAATAATTTTTTGATACCCATTTGAGATATGCAAGTGGGTTCCCGAGTGCTCGTATCGTTGAGGCATTCTTTGGCCCATTTTGATCAAATTCCTATCGTTTTAGGGTTGATTCTAGTTAACCCTGAATAGAGGTGATTTTTGAAAAGAAAACTTTCTCATTAGAAAATATGAAATCATATTTGGATACCCTTTTGAGAGTTGTACACGTGGTCTTGATTGTGAGCGAAGACATGTAGTTCTTGGGACCCTTTTTTCTCAACTTCGGATCATTATAGGCCCAAGTTTGACCAGCCTAGACCGAAGTGGAATTATGGGTTTAAAAATACAAAATAATTTTTCTATACCCATTTAAGAGATATAGGTGGGTTCCCGAGCTCTCGCAACGTTGAGGCATTCTTAGGCCCATTTCAATCAAATTTGTATCGTTTTAGGGTTGATTCTGGTTAACCCTGAATGAAGGTGATTTTTGAAAATCAAAATTCTTCATTTGCAAATATGAAATCATAGTTGGATACCCATTTGAGAGTTGTACACATGGTCTTGATTGCAAGCGAAGACGTGTAGTTCTTGGACCCCTTTTACTCAACTTTGGGCCATTCTAGGCCCAAGTTTGATGAGCCCCGAATGAAGGCTATTTAGAAAAAGTGGAATTATGGGTTTAAAAATATAAAATAATTTTTTGATACCCATTTGAAAGATGCAAGTGGGTTCTCGAGCTCTCATAACATTGAGGCATTATTTTGCCCATTTTGATCAAATTCATATCGTTTTAGGGTCGATTCTAGTTAGCCTCAAATGAAAGTCATTTTTGAAAACCAAATTCTTCATTTGCAAATATGAAATCATATTTGGATACCCATTTAAGAGTTGTACACATGGTCTTGATTGTGAGCGAAATCGTGTAGTTCTTAGGCCCCTTTTTCTCAACTTTGGGTCATTCTAGGCCCAAGTATGACTAGCCCCGAATGAAGGCTATTTAGAAAAAGTGGAATTATGGGTTTAAAAATATAAAATAATTTTTTGATACCCATTTGAGAAATGCAAGTGGGTTCCCGAGCGCTCGTAATGTTGAGGCATTGTTTGGTCCATTTCTATCAAATTCGTTTCGTTTTAGGGTTGATTATGGTTAACCCTAAATGAAGGTTATTTTTGAAAATACAAATTCTTCATTTGCAAAGATGAAATAATATTTGGATACCCATTTGAGAGTTGTACACGTGGCCCATATTTTAGGAGAAGATGGGTAGTTCTTGGGCCCCTTTCTCTCAACTTCAGGTCATTCTAAGCCCAAGTTTGACCAGCCTCGAACGAATTGGAATTATGGGTTTAAAAATAGAAAATATTTTTTTGATACTCATTTGAAAGATATAGGTGGGTTCCCGAGCTCTCGCAACGTTGAGGCATTCTTTGGCCCATTTCGATCAATTTCGTATCGTTTTAGGGTTGTTCTAGTTAACCTCGAATGAAGGTGATTTTTGAAAAGCATGTCTCTTTATTTGCAAATATGAAATTGTATTTGGATACCCATTTGAGAGTTGTACACATGGTCTTAATTGTGAGCGAAGACATGTAGTTCTTGGGCCCCTTTTTCCCAACTTGGGGTCATTTTAGTCCCAAGTTTGACCAACCCCGAATGAAGGTTATTTATAAGAAGTGGAATTATGGGTTTAAAAATATCAAACAATTTTTTGATACCCATTTGAGAGATGCAGCTGGGTTCCCGAGCGCCTCTAACGTTGAGGAATTCTTTGGCCCATTTCGATCAAATTCGTATCATTTTAGGGTTGATTCTGGCTAACCCCGAATGAATGTGATTTTTGAAAAGAAAAATTCTTCTTTTGAAAATGTGAAATCATATTTGGATACCCATTTGAGTGTTGTACATGTGGTCTTGATTTCGAGCAAAGATGTGTAGTTCTTGGGCCCCTTTTTCTCAACTTCGGGTCATTCTAGACCCAAGTTTGACCAGCCCCGAATGAAGGCTATTCAAAAAAAGTGGAATTATGGGTTTAAAAATATAAAATAATTTTTTGATACCCGTTTGAGACATGCAAGTTGGTTCCCGAGCGCTCGTAACATTGAGGAATTATTTTGCCCATTTCGATCAAATTCGTATCGTTTTAGGGTCGATTCTGGTTAACCCCGAATGGAGGTGATTTTTGAAAAGAAAAATTCTTCATTTGAAAATATGAAATCATATTTGGATATCCATTTGAGAGTTGTACACGTGGTCTTGACTGCGAGCGAAGACATGTAGTTCTTGGGCCTCGTTTTCTCAACTTTGGGTCATTGTATGCCCAAGATTGACCAACCTCGAATGAAAGCTATTTAGAAAAAGTGGAATTATGGGTTTAAAAATATAAAATAATTTTTTTTTACCCATTTGAGAGATACAAGTGGGTTCCCGAGCGCTCGTAACGTTGAGGTATTCTTTGGCCCATTTCGATTAAATTTGTATCGTTTTAGGGTTGATTCTGGTTAACCCCGAATGAAGGTGATTTTTGAAAAGACAAATTCTTCATTTCCAAAGACAAAAACATATTTGGATACTCATTAGAGATTTGTACACGTGGTCTCATTTGTGGGAGAAGACGTGTAGTTCTTGGGGCCCTTTTCTCAACTTCAGGTCATTCTAGGCCCAAGTTTGACCAACCCTGAATGAAGGCTATTTGAAAGAAGTGAAATTATGGGTTTAAAAATACAAAATAATTTTTTGAAACCCATTTGGGAGATGCAAGTCGGTTCCCGAACACTCGTAACATTGAGGCATTATTTGGCCCATTTCAATCAAATTCGTATCATTTTAGGGTTGATTCTGGTCAACCCCAAATGAAGGTGATTTTTGAAAAGACAAATTCTTCATTTCCAAATATGAAATCAAATTTGGATACCCATTTGAGCTTTGTACATGTGGTCCTGATTGCGGAATAAGATGTGTAGTTCTTGGGCCCCTTTTTCTCAACTTCAAGTCATTCTAGGCTAAAGTTTAACCTGCTCCGAATGAAGGCATATTTGGAAAAAGTGGAATTATGGGTTTAAAAATAAAAAATAAATTTTTGATACCCATTTGAGAGATGCAAGTGGGTTGTCGAGCGCTCGTAACATTGAGGCATTATTTTTCCCATTTCGATCAAATTCGTATCGTTTTAGGGTTGATTCTAGTTAACCCCAAATGAAGGTGATTTTTGAAAAGCAAAATTCTTCATTTGCAAATATGAAATCATATTGGGATACCCATTTGAGAGTTGTCCACATGGTCCTAATTGCGAGAGAAGATGTGTAGTTCTTGGGCCCCTTTTTCTCAACTTAGGTTCATTCTAGGCCCAAGTTTGACCCGCCTCGAATGAAGGCTATTTAAAAAAAGTTGAATTATGGGTTTAAAAATACAAAATAATTTTTTGATACCCATTTGAGAGATGCAAGTGGGTTCTCGAGCGCTCATAACTATTAGGCATTCTTTGGCCCATTTCGATCAGATTCGAATCATTTTAGAATTGATTTTGGTTAACCCTGAATGAAGGTGATTTTTGAAAAGAAAAATTCTTCATTTGTAAATATGAAATCATATTTGGATATCCATTTGAGAGTTGTACACGTGGTCTTGACTGCGAGCGAAGACGTGTGGTTCTTCGGCCCCTTTTTTCTCAACCTCGGGTCATTATAGGCCCAAGTTTGACCAGCCCCGAATGAAGGCTATTTAGAAAAAGTGGATTTATGGGTTTAAAAATGTAAAATAATTTTTTCATACCCATTTGAGAGATGCAAGTGGGTTCCCGAGCGCTCGTAATGTTGAGACGTTCTTTGGCCCATTTCGATCATATTCGTATCGTTTTAAGGTTGATTCTGGTAAACCCCGAATGAAGGTGATTTTTGAAAAGACAAATTCTTCATTTCCAAAGATGAAATCATATTTGGATACCCATTTGAGAGTTGTACACTTGGTCCCGATTGCGGGAGAAGACGTGTAGTTTTTGGGCCCCTTTTTCTCAACCTCGGGTCATTCTAGGTCCAAGTTTGACCAACCTCGAACGAAGGTTATTTGGAAGAAGTAGAATTATGGGTTTAAAAATATAAAATAATTTTTTGATACCCATTTGAGAGATATAGGTGGGTTCCCGAGCTCTCGCAATGTTGCGACATTCTTTGGCCCATTTCGATCAAATTTGTATCGTTTTAGTGGTTGATTCTGGTTAACCCCGAATGAAGGTGAATTTTGAAAAACAAAATTCTTCATTTGCAAATATGAAATCATATTTGGATACCCATTTGAGAGTTGTAGATGTGGTCTTGATTGTGAGTGAAGACGTGTAGTTCTTGGGCCCCTTTTTCTCAACTTCGGGTCATTCTAGGTCCAACTTTGACCAGCCCCGAATGAAGGCTATTTGGAAGAAGTGGAATTATGGGTTTAAACATACAAAATAATTTTTTGATACCCATTTGAGAGATGCAAGTGGGTTCTCAAGCGCTCGTAACGTTGAGGCATTATTTTAACCATTTCGATCAAATTTGTATCATTTTAGAGTCGATTTTGGTTAACCCCGAATGAAGGTGATTTTTCAAAAGCAAATTTTTTCATTTGCAAATATGAAATCGTATTTGGATACCCATTTGAGAGGTATACATGTTGTCCTAATTGTGAGCAAAGACATGTAGTTCTTGGGCCCATTTTTCTCAACTTCGGTTCATTTTAGGCCCAACTTTGACTAGCCTCGAATGAAGGCTATTTAGAAGAAGTGGAATTATGGGTTTAAAAATATAAAATAATTTTTTGATACCCATTTGAGAGAAGCAAGTGGGTTCGCGAGCGCTCGTAACGTTGAGGCATTATTTGGCCCATTTCGATCAAATTCGTATCGTTTTAGGGTTGAATCAGGTTAACCCCGAATGAAGGTGATTTTTGAAATGCAAAATTCTTCATTTGCAAATATGAAATCATATTTGGATACCCATTTGAGAGTTGTACACATGGTCTTGATTGCGAGAGAAGACGTGTAGTTATTGGGCCCCTTTTTCTCAACTTTGTGTCATTCTAGCCCCAAGTTTGACCAGCCCTGAATGAAGGCCATTTGTAAGAAGTGGAATTATGGGTTTAAAAATAAAAAATAATTTTTTGAATCCCATTTGAGAGATGCAAGTGGGTTCACGAGCGCTTGTGACGTTGAGGCATACTTTTTCCTATTTCAATCAAATTCGTATCATTTTAGGGTCGATTCTCGTCAACCCCGAATGAATGTGATTTTTGAAAAGCAAATCTCTTCATTTGCAAATCTGAAATCATATTTGGATACCTATTTGAGAGTTGTACACATGGTCCTAATTGCGAGTGAAGACATGTAGTTCTTGGGCCACGTTTTCTCAACTTCGGGTCATTGTAGGCCCAAGTTTGACCAGCCTTGAATGAAGGCCATTTAGAAGAAGTGGAATTATGGTTTTAAAAATATAAAATAATTTTTTGATACCCATTTGAGAGATGCAAGTGGGTTCCCAAGCGCTCATAACGTTGAGGTATTCTTTGGCCCATTTCGATCAAATTCGTATCGTTTTAGGGTTTATTCTGGTTAACCCCGAATGAAGGTGATTTTTTAAAAGCAAAATTCTTCATTTGCAAATATGAAATCATATTTGGATACCCATTTGAGAGTTGTACACGTGGTCTTGATTGCGAGTGAAGACGTGTAGTTCTTGGGCCCCTTTTTCTCATCTTCAGGTCATTCTAGACCCA
This sequence comes from Picea sitchensis, assembly GCA_010110895.2. Classification (NCBI taxonomy): domain Eukaryota; kingdom Viridiplantae; phylum Streptophyta; class Pinopsida; order Pinales; family Pinaceae; genus Picea; species Picea sitchensis. The sequence continues at coordinate 18,149 of SNQJ01S0096226.1, forward strand.
AGTTTGATGAGCCTCGAATGAAGGCTATTTAGAAAAAGTGGAATTATGGGTTTAAAAATATAAAATAATTTTTTGATACCCATTTGAGAGATGCAAGTGGGTTCCCGAGCGCTCGTAACGTTGAGGCAGTGTTTGGCCCATTTCGATCAAATTCGTATCTTTTAGGGTTGATTCTGGTTAACCTCGAATGGAGGTGATTTTTAAAAAGACAAATTCTTCATTTCCAAATATGAAATCATATTTGGATACCCATTTGAGAGTTGTACACGTGGTCCCGATTGCGGGAGAATACGTGTAGTTGTTGGGGCCCTTTTTCTCAACTTCGGGTTATTCTAGGCCTAAGTTTGACTAGCCCCGAAGGAAGGCTATTTGGAAGAAGTGGAATTATGGGTTTAAAAATACAAAATAATTTTTTGATACCCATTTGAGAGATGCAAGTGGGTTCTCAAGCGCTCGTAACGTTAAGGCACTATTTTGCCCATTTCGATCGAATTTGTATCGTTTTAGAGTCGATTTTGGTTAACCCCGAATGAAGGTGATTTTTCAAAAGCAAAACTATTCATTTGCAAATATGAAATCATATTTGGATACCCCTTTGAGAGTTGTACACGTGGTCCTAATTGTGGGAGAAGATGTGCAGTTCTTGGGCCCCTTTTTCTCAACTACGGGTCATTCTAGGCCCAAGTTTGACCAGCCCCGAATGAAGGCTATTTAGAAAAAGTGGAATTATGGGTTCAAAAATATAAAAGAATTTTTTGATACACATTTGAGAGATGCAAGTGGGTTCCCGAGCGCTCGTAACGTTGAGGCATCCTTTGGACCATTTCGATCAAATTTGTATCATTTTAGGGTTGAATAAGGTTAACCCCGAATGAAGGTGATTTTTCAAAATCCAAACTCTTCATTTGCAAATATGAAATCATATTTGGATACCCATTTGAGAGTTGTACACGTGGTATTGATTGTGACCGTAGACGTGTAGTTCTTGGGCCCCTTTTTCTCAACTTCAGGTCATTCTAGGACCAAGTTTGACACACCCCGAATGATGGTTATTTGGAAGAAGTGGAATTATGCATTAAAAATGCAAAATAATTTTTTGATACCCATTTGAGAGATGCAAGTTGGTTCTCGAGCGCTCGTAACGCTGAGGCATTATTTTTCCCATTTTGATCAAAATCGTATCGTTTTAGGGTCTATTCTAGTTAAATCTGAATGAAGGTGATTTTTTAAAAGCAAATCTCTTCATTTGAAAATATGAAATTATATTTGGATACCCATTTGAGAGTTGTACATGTGGTCCTAATTGCGAGCGAAGATGTGTAGTTCTTGGGCCCCTTTTTCTCAACTTCGGGTCATTGTATGCCCAAGTTTGACCAGCCCCAAATGAAGGCTATTTAGAAGAATTGGAATTATGGGTTTAAAAATCTAAAATAATTTTTTGATGCCCATTTGAGAGATGCAAGTGGGTTCCCGAGCGCTCGTAACGTTGAGGCATTCTTTGGCCCATTTCGATCAAATTCGTATCATTTTAGGGTGGATTCTGGTTAACCCTGAATGAAGGTGATTTTTGAGAAGAAAAATTCTTCATTTGCATGTATAAAATTTTATTTGGATACCCATTTGAGAGTTGTACATGTGGTCTTGATTGCAAGCGAAGACATGTAGTTCTTGGGCCCCTTTTTCTCAACTTTGGGTCATTCTAGGCCCAAGTTTGACTAGCCCCGAATGAAGGCTATTTAGAAAAAGTGGAATTATGGGTTTAAAAATATAAAATAATTTTTTGATACCCATTTGAGAGATGCAAGTGGGTTCCTGAGCGCTCGTAATGGTGAGGCATTCTTTGTCCCATTTCGATCAAATTCGTATCTTTTTAGGGTTGATGTTGGTTAACCCCGAATAAAGGTGATTTTTTAAAAGAAAATTTCTTCATTTCCAAATATGAAATCATATTTAGATACCCATTTGAGAGTTGTACATGTGGTCCCGATTGCGGGAGAAGACGTGTAGTTGTTGGGCCCCTTTTTCTAAATTTTGGGTCATTCTAGACCTAAGTTTGACCAGCCCCGAACGAAGGCTATTTGGAAGAAGTGGAATTATGGGTTTAACAGTACAAAATAATTTTTTGATACCCATATGAGAGATGCAAGTGGGTTCTCGACCGCCAGTAACGTTGAGGCATTCTTTTGCCCATTTTGATCAAATTTGTATCGTTTTAGAGTCGATTTTGGTTAACCCACAATGAAGGTGATTTTTGAAAAGAAAAATTATTCATTTTCAAATATGAAATCATATTTGGATACCCATTTGAGAGTTGTAGACGTGGTCCTAATTGTGGGATAAGATGTGTAGTTCTTGGGCCCCTTTTTCGCAACTTTGGGTCATTCTAGGCCCAAGTTTGACTAGCCCCGAATGAAGGCTATTTAGAAAAAGTGGAATTATGTGTTTAAAAATATAAAATAATTTTTTGATACCCATTTGAGAGATGCAAGTGGGTTCTCGAGCGCTCATAACGTTGAGGCAGTATTTTGCCCATTTCGATCAAATTTGTATCATTTTAGAGTCGATTTTGGTTAACCCCGAATGAAGGTGATTTTTCAAAAGAAAAATTATTCATTTGCAAATATGAAATCATATTTGGATACCCATTTGAGAGTTGTACATGTGGTCTTAATTGTGGGAGAAGATGTGTAGTTCTTGGGCCCCTTTTTCTCAACTACAGGTCATTCTAGGCCCAAGTTTAACCAGCCCCGAATGAAGGCTATTTAGAAAAAGTGAAATTATGGGTTTAAAAATAAAAAATAATTTTTTGATACACATTTGAGAGATTCAAGTGGGTTCCCGAGCGCTCGTAACATTGAGGCATTATTTGGCCCATTTTGATCAAATTCGTATCATTTTAGGGTTGAATCAGGTTAACCCGAATGAAGGTGATTTTTGAAAATCAAAATTCTTCATTTGCAAATATGAAATCATATTTGGATACCCATTTGAGAGTTGTACATGTGGTATTGATTGTGACCTTAGACGTGTAGTTCTTGGGCCCCTTTTTCTCAACTACGGGTCATTCTAGGCCCAAGTTTGACCAGCCCCGAATGAAGGCTATTTAGAAAAAGTGGAATTATGTGTTTAAAAATCTAAAATATTTTTTTGATGCCCATTTGAGAGATGCAAGTGGGCTCCCGAGCACTTGTAACGTTGAGGCATTCTTTCGCCCATTTCGATCAAATTCATATCATTTTAGGGTTGATTCTGGTTAACCCTGAATGAATGTGATTTTTGAGAAGAAAAATTCTTCATTTGCATGTATAAAATTTTATTTGGATACCCATTTGAGTGTTTTACGCATGGTCTTGATTGCGAGCGAAGACGTGTAGTTCTTGGGCCCCTTTTTCTCAACTTTAGGTCATTCTAGGCCCAAGTTTGACTAGCCCCGAATGAAGGCTATTTAGAAAAAGTGGAATTATGGGTTTAAAAATATAAATAAATTTTTGATACCCATTTGAGAGATGCAAGTGGGTTCCCGAGCGCTCGTAACGGTGAGGCATTATTTGGCCAATTTCGATCAAATTCGCATCTTTTTAGGGTTGATTCTGGTTAACCCCGAATAAAGGTGATTTTTGAAAAGAAAAATTCTTCATTTCCAAATATGAAATCATATTTGGATACCCATTTGAGAGTTGTACACATGGTCCCGATTGCAGGAGAAGACATGTAGTTGTTGGGCCCCTTTTTCTAAACGTCGGGTCATTCTAGGCCTAAGTTTGACCAGCCCCGAAGGAAGGCTATTTGGAAGAAGTGGAATTATGGGTTTAATAGTACAAAATAATTTTTTGATACCCATATTAGAGATGCAAGTGGGTTCCCGGCCGCTCGTAACGTTGAGGCATTCTTTTTCCCATTTCGATCAAATTTGTATCGTTATCAAGGTGATTTTTGAAAAGCAAAATTATTCATTTTCAAATATGAAATCATATTTGGATACCCATTTGAGAGTTGTACACGTGTTCCTAATTGTAGGATAAGATGTGTAGTTCTTTGGCCCCTTTTTCTCAACTTCGGGTCATTCTAGGCCCAAGTTTGACCAACCCCGAATGAATGCTATTTAGAAAAAGTGGAATTATGGGTTTAAAAATATAAAATATTTTTTTGATACCCATTTGAGAGATGCAAGTGGGTTCTCTAGTGCTCGTAATGTTGAGGCATTATTTTGCCCATTTCAATCAAATTTGTATCGTTTTAGAGTCAACTTTGGTTAACCCCGAATGAAGGTGACTTTTCAAAAGAAAAATTATTCATTTGAAAATATGAAATCATATTTGGATAACCATTTGAGAGTTGTACACGTGGTCTTAATTGTGGAAGAAGATGTGTAGTTCTTGGGCCCCTTTTTCTCAACTACGGGTCATTCTAGGCCCAAGTTTGACCAGCCCCAAATGAAGGCTATTTAGAAAAAGTGAAATTATGGGTTTAAAAATATAAAATAAGTTTTTGATACACATTTGAGAGATGCAAGTGGGTTCCCGAGCACTCGTAACGTTGAGGAATTATTTGGCCCATTTCGATCAAATTCGTATCATTTTAGGGTTGAATCAGGTTAACCCTGAATGAAGGTGATTTTTGAAAATCAAAATTCTTCATTTGCAAATATGAAATCATATTTGGATACCCATTTGAGAGTTGTACACGTGGTATTGATTGTCAACGTAGACGTGTATTTCTTGGCCCCCTTTTTCTCAACTACGGGTCATTCTAGGCCCAAGTTTGACCAACCCCGAATGAAGGCTATTTAGAAAAAGTGGAATTATGGGTTTAAAAATCTAAAATAATTTTTTTATGCCCATTTGAGAGATGCAAGTGGGTTCCCAAGCACTCGTAACATTGAGGCATTCTTTCGCCCATTTTGATCAAATTCATATCATTTTAGGGTTGATTCTGGTTAACCCTGAATGAATGTGATTTTTGAGAAGCAAAATTCTTCATTTACATGTATAAAATTTTATTTGGATACCCATTTGAGAGTTGTACACGTGGTCTTGATTGCGAGTGAAGACGTGCAGTTCTTGGGGCCCTTTTTCTCAACTTCAGGTCATTCTAGGCCCAAGTTTGACTAGCCCCGAATGAAGGTTATTTAGAAAAAGTGGAATTATGGGTTTAAAAATATAAATAATTTTTTGATACCCATTTGAGAGATGCAAGTGGGTTCTCAAGCGCTCGTAACAGTGAGGCATTCTTTGGCCCATTTCGATCAAATTCGTATCTTTTTAGGGTTGATTTTGGTTAACCCCGAATAAAGGTTATTTTTGAAAAGAAAAATTCTTCATTTGCAAATATGAAATAATATTTGGATACCCATTTGAGAGTTGTACACGTGGTATTGATTGTGACCAAAGACGTGTAGTTCTTGGGCCCCTTTTTCTCAACTTTGGGTCATTCTAGGACCAAGTTTTACCCGCCCCGAATGAAGGCTATTTGGAAGAAATGGAATTATGGGTTTAAAAATAAAAAATAATTTTTTGATACCCATTTGAGAGATGCAGGTGGGTTCTCAAGCACTCGGAACGTTGAGGCATTATTTGGCCCATTTCGATCAAATTCGTATCGTTTTAGGGTTGAATCAGGTTGGCCCTAAATGAAGATGATTTTTCAAAATCAATATTCTTCATTTGCAAATATGAAATCATATTTGGATACCCATTTGAGAGTTGTACACATGGTATTGATTGTGACCGTAGACGTGTAATTATTGGGCCCCTTTTTCTCAACTTCGGCTCATTCTAGGACCAAGTTTGACCCGCCCTGAAAGATGGTTATTTGGAAGAAGTGGAATTATGGATTAAAAATACAAAATAATTTTTTGATACCCATTTGAGAGATGAAAGTGGGTTCTTGAGTGCTCGTAACATTGAGGCATTCTTTGGCCCATTTCGATCAAATTCGTATCGTTTTTGTAACACTCCCCCGGCCTTAATCCCACTAGTCGGGCAGACGCTACTGTGTGAAACAACATCATCTTCATACTTGATTAATAACATGCATTTAAATCAAATTAAACACATTTAACTCAGAGTAAGCACAAGATTACTACTAACATAAATAATCCCTGGCATTAACAATAATTCATATGCACACAGAATACATGTTACATATAAGCATCACAAACATGTATATACTTATAAATTAAGTACAAAATTAACACCTATCTTTTATTACTGGCGTAATTTTACCAACCACGTGCAGGCCTTCCACGAACCTCCCAGCCTTAGACCACGCTGCTCATCACTCTCAGTAGTGGGTCACCCCCGAGTTGAGACTAAGCTCAACCCAAGGCAAGGAATCCTAGTCTAGGCTGAGGTTACAAGGAAAGCTACACCGAATAACCGGAAGGATTCTTCCCATGATGCCTTCTTACGCCCACTACTAACAGACTCTCATTCCCCACATGCTTATTCTACCCAGGAGTATACACCTTCACAAGCACAGTCCATCGATGCTTCACCTCCCTCTCTGGGCCTCGGCAACAGGCCGGATCAGGAATTCTCAGAGCTCTGAAGCTGGTGTTGGACTCTCTCTGGGAGAAAACCACTTCCCAACATACTCTCTTTCCTGGAGGGAGTTGCTCACAGGCATGACAACCTGCTTCTTCTACCACGGGCCTGAAAACTTGTTGCTTCTACCACGGGCCTGACAACCCGCTTCTTCAACACACCCTTCAACTCAATTCCAACCAGGTGAGGGAAACTGCAACGACATCAAGCACTCAGTTGACACCAGGATGATGACCACAACAGAAAACAAGCATAGTCCCGCAAATGGCAATGACCAGATGCTAAAACACAGCATGCTCAGGCGATTATCCAGGTGTTGGGTTCTACAGAAGACACAATTTGGCTCACGGTTTACCAGTTACAGGATGCGTGACAGGAAATTATGCAGAGGTCGAGGATGGAGGCCAAACGCAGAGACCAGACGAGAATACACTAGACAATCATAGAGGTCTCATGGTTTCAGTTTTCAGTGTTTTGTGTGATATGTCGAGCTCAGACGCAGAGGTCACACAGTTTGGAGGTCACACTTTTCACCCATGAAGCTCATTCCTTCCCATTTGGAAGTCACTCATCCTTCCAAAGAACTTAGGATAAAACATCACATTTCACATGGCTTTTGGAATAATATTAAAATATTATTCCCAAGGACTTAAGCCCCTAGGCTTATCCCCTCTTTCCAACCTTCTAGCCCCCAATCCTTTACCCACTCTGTGGAAGCTTAGTCCCCCATCACTCATTCATCATGGTCGATCTGCACGCAATGATGTTTATATTTTTATTAATGTTCTGCATGATTACATATACAAAAGCAGGCTCCCGGCCTGAACACTTAGGCTCTCCGGCCTAATAACACATAAGCCCACCAGCTTATATAAACTTGGCTCACTAGCCTATAAAACATAATTACAATTCATAATGCAAGCTTTACACTTCATAGACATGATTTACAACAGAGCTCGGCCTTGGGGATATTATAGTTTTAGGTTCTATTCTAGTTAACCCCGAATGAAGGTGATTTTTTAAAAGCAAATCTCTTCATTTGCAAATATGAAATCATATTTGGATACCCATTTGAGAGTTGTACACGTGGTCCTAATTGTGAGCGAAGATGTGTAGTTCTTGGGCCCCTTTTTCTCAAATTCGGGTCATTGTATGCCCAAGTTTTACCAGCCCCGAATGAAGGCTATTTAGAAGAAGTCGAATTATGGGTTTAAAAATTTTAAATATTTTTTTGACGCACATTTGAGAGATGCAAGTGGGTTTTCGAGCGCTCATAACGTTGAGGCATTCTTTGGCCCATTTCGATCAAATTCGTATCATTTTAGGGTTGATTATGGTTAACCCTGAATGAATGTGATTTTTGAGAAGCAAAATTCTTCATTTGCACGTATAAAATTTTATTTGGATACCCATTTGAGAGTTGTACACGTGGTCTTGATTGCAAGCAAAGATGTGTAGTTCTTGGGCCCCTTTTTCTCAACTTCAGGTCATTCTAGGCCCAAGTTTGACTAGCCCCGAATGAAGGCTATTTAGAAAAAGTGGGATTATGGGTTTAAAAATATAAATAATTTTTTGATACCCATTTGAGAGATGCAAGTGGGTTCCCGAGCGCTCGTAACGGTGAGGCATTCTTTGCCCCATTTCGATCAAATTCGTATCTTTTTAGGGTTGATTATGGTTAACCCCGAATAAAGGTGATTTTTTAAAAGAAAAATTCTTCATTTCCAAATATGAAATCATATTTAGATACCCATTTGAGAGTTGTACACGTGGTCCCGATTGCGGGAGAATATGTGTAGTTGTTGGGCCCCTTTTTCTAAACTTCAGGTCATTCTAGGGCTAAGTTTGACTAGCCCTGAAGGAAGGCTATTTGGAAGAAGTGGAATTATGGGTTTAACAGTACAAAATAATTTTTTGATACCCATATGAGAGTTGCAAGTGGGTTCCCGAGTGCTCGTAATGTTGAGGCATTCTTTTGCCCATTTCGATCAAATTTGTATCGTTTTAGAGTCGATTTTGGGTAACCCCCAATGAAGGTGATTTTTGAAAAGAAAAATTATTCATTTTCAAATATGAAATCATATTTGGATACCCATTTGAGAGTTGTACGCGTGGTCCTCTTTGTGGGAGAAGATGTGTAGTTCTTGGGCCCCTTTTTCTCAACTTCGGGTCATTCTAGGTGTTGGGGTCTAAAGATGTCTAAAAACAGCCTTAGTTTAACATTAATTTATCAACTCGATGATTTGTCTTTTATCTCAAGAATATCAGCAAAGTCTATTCAAATAGCTCATAGAGGCTAAAATCGTGTAGTTAAAGCAAATCTGAGTTTATCAACAATCAAGTTCCTCAAACATTCATTAAATATTCTAGGATTTGAAATCTAATGATGTGCAATGGAAAGGAACTAATTAATCCATTGAATTCATTTTAAGAGCAATAATTGAATTTAAATAAAGACTTGCAGAATTGACTATTATTATGAATCAAATTACTGGAAAGGAAAAAGGTGAATTACTCTATCTATGGAAAGAAACAGCGACTGTAATCTAATCGAAAGAGACAACAATTGTACTTCTATTGAAAGGAACAACAACTATATCTTAATGGAAAGGAACAACAAATGTAAACTAAGTGAAAGGAACAGAAAATGTAAACTAAGTGAAAGCAACAGCACATATGAACTTATGAGGAACTGTCACACATCAAATCTCAGTAAGAGGAATTGGAACAGCAATCATCTAATGCTTAAGGAAATATCTATCTCTTGCAAATGATATAAAACCATCAACACACTTATGCATTCATTTAACTACTGTAAAAGAGAATTGAATCACGAAACAAAAATTGAACTGATACAATTACAGGTCGAAGAGTATCTCCTTCAGACTGGGCCCTTGGTCCTTAGAAGCACTGCTATTTGAAATTCAGTATGTAGAAATGGTAAAACCGCTCAAAGCTTTTCTTGATTTCATAGTTGGTAACGCAGAGCAATTCTAAGTTCAGAGTTCTTGGGTGAAATTCTTCTATCCCTTTTCAGGATCCATTTACCCCTTATATATTACAATAATCTAAGTAAATTAAGCTATCATGAGTATCAAGAGATCCTCAAGATTTCTTTACTATTATAAAGTTACAATATAATAAACTCAATCATCTTCAAAATTGTGTTGTGCCATAAAGTCATCACCCTCCAATAGCTTGCGCATCTTCAAGATTTCCTTTGCTATCTTGGGTTTGACAATATTTACCCAATCCTGTAATAAAACCAAACAATTCCAATCATATTTTAGGGTCTATGTAAGCTAATTTCAACAATAACGCTAAAGAGTATATTATTCATTTTCTATCCTATTTGCTCCTAAATAACCGAAAATACAATCAAGATGATATCATGAAATGTGGGGAAAAGGAAGATATTAATACCTTTTTCATAACCTAACATACCCCCCAGCTTACCTTCTTGCATGTCCTCATGCAAGCTGAGATCTTACATGTAAAGCAGTAATGTTGTTAGGTGGAAAGGTTGGTTCACCGGGCCTCTTGAATCCATTGTTTCTTTTGAGTTCTCCAAAAGCAGCATCCTCCCTTTTCTTGTTAATTTGATAATCTTTTTGGTAACTTTTTGGAGGAAACCAAATGATAGGGGGATTATATCTGCACCCAATCCAACCAGGCCCTTCCTCTTGGAGCAGTCTAGAATACCTTTCTATTTTGAAGGTAGCTGCAAAGAAATTCATGTACCCAAAGGGTTCCCTACTCTTTACTTCACTGGAGGATGCATCCCATCTCATTTTAGAAGCAGCAAGAGCTTCTTCCTTAAGCTCTCTAAAACGAGTGATACCTAAATGTATAACCTGTAGATGGATAGGGGCTAAGGAGTCTATG
>SNQJ01S0096226.1:28597-40008 GCA_010110895.2 Picea sitchensis
ACCCCCTCTTTTCATAAAGGTTTTATGTCACATAATGGTTGGAAAGGACTTTGGAGGCTCTCCCCTGACCCAGAGATCTAGCCCAGTTTCCCTCTTTAGGAAGGTTTTATGAGCTTTACCCCATCTGACTTGGTTCAGAGTAAATGACATAAATGCATGAAACTGTATGTCACCTATGAATGGGCCAGGGTTATCTTTCCTTTCTTCTTTCAAAATGAAATTATGAAAGTATAACTCACACAAAAAGTATTGTGCCTTTTCGTCCTGCTCTTTGAAACATGAAATGAACTGAAGTACAGTGGAAAATGAAATAGGTTTACCTGCTCTGATGGTCTTCACTCTCAATAATAGATATCGTTCCAGCAAGAATAAAGTATAATTGGTGGCAGGGGCTCTGCAATTAATATCATCAAAGTAGACATCACATATTTCTTTGATTTGCTCCAAAGCTTTTTCCAATTGGGTTTGTACCTTTTTTACCTTCCCTTGGGCTCTCGTGAGCTCAGCATAGATCTCACTCTCTGTTGTTGTCATGTCCTTCAATTGTTTAACAATATTTTGATGTTCAACCCTAGTGACCACCTCATCTTAGTGTTGATCCAATGCTCGTTGGGCTCGCCCCAGGTCTGCCTTTAGCTTATTAATGGTGACACCTTGTGCTTGAGATTGGGATGCTTGGTATTCTTCCATAGCGCCCATCTCCTCCCTGGATTGAGTTAATGCTTGATGTGCCTGTGTAATCTCTACTTCCAGTCTGTCCACAATAGCACTATGTTTCTGGGACTGGAGTGCATGATGCTCTGCCATAGTCAATAATTCATTTCTGTTTTGAATCAAGGTTTGTTGAGACTACATCAATTCTTCCTCCAATCTCCTGATGGTAGCATTCTGCTCAAGGAGTTGAGTTGTTTCCTCTAAGACTGGGGTATCTGTCTGCACCTCAACATCAATTGTTTCTATAGCTATCATATTTTCTTGTGTTTCTAAAGGAATTACTTCCTCATTATGAGCTAATGTTTCTTCTACTACTAGTTCTTTAGGGTCTGTCTGTATCCCTACAGAATTTGTACTGGCTGCTTCTTTAGGAAGAGGGTTTCTTCCTTGCACTCTGGTCCTTTTGTTTTTATTTCTTCTGTGGGCCTTATCTTCTTGTTCTAATTGTTTCCTCAATTCCTTAATAATTTCCTTGAGTTTACCCACCTTCTGCTTTAATACTTCAGCCTTCTTATCCTTTTTCTTCAACAGTTTGTTTTCTTTTTTTTAACTTTCTAATTTTCTTATGGCTCTTGGCTAATTTATGTTTATGAGAGGTCTCAAGGTCTTCTTCATTCTGGCCAGCAGATGGTTGTTCCTCTATTCCTTCCAAATGTTTTGTCTGTCCAAGAGGGCTTCTTATTTCAAAATGAGGTTCTTCCTGTGTTATGTCCTCTGGAAAAGACATTTCAATATCAAGAAAATCTTCAGCTGGTTTTGAAGAGGAGGCTTGTTCTGGGCATTTTTTTAGATTATTTGTGCCTCTGTCAATTGAGGTTCCTAAGCTTCCCAAAACTTGAGCTATTTCTACCTCATAGCTCTTCAAAAATTGTTCTGTCAGATGCTCTAATGTCGGTTGGGTGTCTTCTTGGTCATTCCTTTGTGAGGTATGTTCTGCTTGCCCAATTTCTTGAACATTCTCCCGTGGAGACTGCTCTTTAGAATTATGAAATTCTTCGAGTTGTTTTGTTGTACCCTGAATTGCTTCAGTTGTTTCCTGAATTCGTCTGCTTCTTCTCCTTGTCTTAATGATGGCTTTAGGGGTAGTTGTTGCTCTCTTCCTCTTTTTTGTTAATGCATGTGTTTGTGAGGTATGGGCCTCTATGATTTGGGCAGGGTCTGCCTCAGCTTCGGTTTGAGGAGATGGAATTTCTCTTTGGGATGTAGTCTCCTTTGCCTGTCTATCTTCAATTTCTTGTGGTGGGTCTTCATGGCATAATTCAGGCTGCTCCAATTGTGGAGGTCTATTGGCCTCAATCAGACTATCCTAGGTCAATCAAGTTTGACTCAGTGCTTTATTTGTTATTAGTTTAACTAATATGTGGTGACTAATAACAATAACAGGATCCTTGGACTTTTGTGTTCTTAAGGCAACCTCATGTAATATGGCATTCAGAAAGAAAGGTAGATTAAGTACTAACCGTTGTTTTAAGGTTGCCAGCAATTTGAGGTGGCGAGGTCGAATTACGTCATAGCGTCCATCACAGGTGATGTACCGCTGAATTACCCCTGCCAGTTCCTTCCATGGTTCTCTGAGGATACTAGGATTAAGTCCCTTTCCCTTCTTATCCAATTCTTCCCCAAGGTCTGTGAAAGTTTCCACAGCTTCCTTCAGTGTTGTGTATCTTCATGTCCACCGATTGCCCATGTTAGGGAGGCATGTGACCTCTGCTAAGATTTCTGGGATGACTGAGATTCGTATGCCTCGCACCATAGAGATTTATCCCTGCAGACTCTGAAAGAATTCAAGCGTGACATTCATGTCATATCCTTGCAAACGGTTGAAGTACTCTGTACACCCCATACGGTGTAGGATTTATCTTGCTTGCTTTGTAACCTGTAGTAAAGTTGGCTCCCTGCGCACACCTCTGCCACCCATTTTTGTGAGAAAATGTGGACGACTATCGTTCTTGGTAGCAGACTTGGTTAGACCAACTTGGAGGAAAAATTACCAAAAATAGAAAATATCACAGAACAACAAGTGTTTACAAATGTGGGTATTTATTACAATCATTACTATCTTATCGAGAAGCGTGCTGAGTGTCCACTCCCCTCATTAATATAAAGGTCGACCTCGACCGTCAGCGTAGGGGAAAGTAATGAGTGTTGGTATTGATGGTGATGGGTAATGATTGTATTGTCGCCGCCAATGGGGATCAATGATTAATTTTCAAACAACATATTTTAACGGTAATCATTAAATGTTAGTCCTCTTTCGTGGAATTGAATTTAATATACCTATACTCAAAATAATTCTTTAAGGATACATATGTCGAATAAATTAAATCTGTTCATTTAAATAATATCCCACATATCATAATGTTGTTACTTTTTTGTTTTATTGAATACAACCGAAATGATAGCCTCATTATTGAGTGAAGGAAATCTAGAGACACGTAGAAACTTGGCATTTAAGGTAAAATTCCATACCACAGGTAGAGCCACTGCTGCCAGCAGGCGTCCATAGCCTCTATAGGGTTTCCTTTTAACCCTTAGATGAGCCTGTATCCTTGATAATTATTTGAATCGTCTTTTCCAAAAAGACCACTATCCTGGTTTGGTAGCCAAATGGTGATAATGCCACTCACTAGATTGTAACTTTAGTGTACAAGCCAGCTCATGATGAGACCTCTTGTCCTTTGACAAAAGAAAATGTCAAAGGTCATTTCCCTGGTGTGGTAGCCATAATGGGAATGTCACTTATGTTATTATCCTATGATCATGGTAGGTTGGCTCGTGATGAGACCCCCTATTCTTTGTGGAAAAAAAAAAAAATTATTAGTTATCGTTTTTTTTTTTTTAAGTCGTCTTTTCCCGAAAAAAGACCATTATCCTGGTTTGGTATCCAAATGATGATAATGCCACTCACTAGAGTGTAACTTAAGTGAACAATTTAGCTCGTGATGAGACCTCTTGTCCTTTGACAAAAGAAAATGTCAAAGGCCATTGCCCTGATGTGGTGGCCATAATGGGAATGTCACTTAGGTTAGTATCCTATGATTGGGGTAGGTTGGCTCGTGATGAGACCCCCTATTTTTTGTGGGAAAAGAAAGAAATTTTATTGCTCTTTTTTTTGTTTTTTGTTTTTCTTTTTTTTTAGAGGTGTATGAAGGGAGGCTCATCTACTCCTTAAGAGTAAGGGATGGTGTAAAGAAGTGTAAGGATGCCAAGTAAAAGTGTGGCTCAGACTCCTTATTATAATATAAAGGTGAGATATCATTTAAATGCATTTGTATGTACAAGGGAAAAGAAACGAATTATGGTGGTTACAGGTTATGAACAAGGTTTAAGATATTTCGAAGAAAGTAATCCAAAAAACAATTTGATAAGGTATGGGGGATAGTCCACAAAATAATGATAGATCATTAGAAATAATGCTGGTGAAAATTATTTGGTGAAAGTTGTACCCCAAAGGAATGGTTTGGCATTTTATCAACAATGTAGGGAAGGAACGGCAAAATGAACAACAGGTGTGCAAAAAGGAACAACAAGTGTTCCAAAAACGAACAGCGGGCGCGCAAAAGGAACAACAATTGTTCTGTTCAAAGGAACAGCGGGCGCGCAAAAGGAATGACAATTGTTTTGTTCAAAGGAACAACAAACACGCAAAAATAATGAGAATTGTTTCGTTCAAAGGAACAGCAAGCGCGCAAAAAGGAACATCGATTGTTAAGTTTTTAACCATTTGAATAGGTAATTTTTAGAAACCTGGAAATGTGTTTTGCTTGAATCCAAGGTTGATTAGTCGTCAACTAAATTCATTTATGGGTTGGTTTATTTCAAAATTAAGTAGTGGATGGTTTGTTAATGTTATGAGTTTCATTATAGTTGCCCAATTGTTGTTGTTGAACATGACACATTCATTTCTCCGCGAAAGACAGGGTCTGGGTGATGAGATGAAGCAGGAATTCGGAATAGAAAAGAGTGATAATTGAGTTCATTACAATTATCCTCCCTAGTTCTTATTTTCTCAAGTGACTGTCAAAAATAATAATAAAACTAAAAAACATCTACTAAAAAAAAAAAAAATTATATACAGTATGTACAGTGTCAATAGAATTCAACATTTATGGAGTTGGGGTGGTTGGATTACCTTCCTAGACAGCCAAAATTTGAACGGTAGGGTCCTTACTTACTTCTTGGTAGAAAGATTCTTTTGAGGGTGGTTGATGATAGAGTCGTAGTCGGTGTCCATTGAATTGAAATGGAGATCCGGACCCGTCGATGGTGCTTAACGTGACTGTGCCATTATCATTGACTTCATTGATTTCGTATGGTCCCAGCCATGTCTGTAATTTTCCCGGAAAATCCTGAAATCTGGAATCATAGAGGAGCGCCCAATCACCTTTTTTAAATGATTTTTTCTTGATATGCTTCTCGTGCCAGGTCATTCTCTATTGCTGAATAATGGTTGTGTGCTCTACAACAGACAGGTGTGCTTCATCCAATTTGTTGAGTTGTTGAAGGCGTTGTTTATGTGCTTTTGTAAGATCCAATCTGATTTCCTGAACCATCCATAGAGTCTCGATCTCAAACTCGATTGGGAAGATGGGTTCTTTGCCATAGACTTAGTGATAGGGAGAGTAGCTAGAGGTGTTACGCCATGTTGTGCGATAAGCCCATAAGGAATTTGGGAGCTCAATAGCCCAATTATGTATGTTCGTTGAGACAATCTTTGTCAGGATTGCCTCTAGGACTTTATTGGTGCTTTCTACTTGCCCATTTGCTTGTGGGTGGTATGGAGAAGTAATTCTATGTTTAATATGATAATTATCTAGGGTGGTGTTGATTCTATGAGCTGTAAATTGTGACCCCCCATCAGTGATTACCTCTCTTGGTAGTCCATAGCGTACGAATAATTTTAAAATAAATTTGATAACTACTTCTTCTGTTACATTTGGTAAGGCTTCTGCCTCTACCCATTTAGTCATGTAGTCTGTTGCAACTAGAATATAGGCCTTCTTATTTGACTTTGGATTGAAGGGGCCAACGAAGTCTAGTGCCCATCTCAAATGGTTATGCAACTACTTGTGCTTTCAATGGCATTTCATCAGCCTGACCTGGTTTTCCCATCCGTTGACAACTATCGCAGGTCTGGACATATTTCTTCGTGTCTCTGAATATTGAGGGCCAATAATAGCCCATCTGCAAAATTTTGTGTCCAGTCCTGCGATCTGAAAAATTCCCGCCACAGGGCTCATCATGTCCAGCTTTTAGTATGTTGTAGATTTTGTCATCTCGTATGCATCTGGGGATCTGGAGATCAGCTCCTGTATGGAAGAGATATCCATTGATCCAGGCGAATCGTGCGCTACGTTGGACGGTCAGTTTTCTTTCCCTTGATGAAAGATGTGTTGGTAATCTTCCCACTGCCAGATAATTTTCCATATCAGCGTACCAAGGTGGATTTGTAGTAATGACAAATAGATGCTCATCTGGAAATTTATCTTCGACTGTTAAGGAGTTGTCTGTTTTGGGTATGCAGGATAGGAAGTCTGCAATAAGATTTTCTCTCCCAGGTCGATCTTTGATGGTGATATAAAATTCCTGCAATAGTAATAACCATTGAGTGACCTGTCCATTAGTAATTGGTTTATTAACTAGATATCTGATAGCAGAATGATCAGTATACAAAATAATCAAATAGCCTGTTATATAATGACGAAATTTATTGATGGCATGTATAACAGCTAAAAACTCTTTTTCTGTTACTGTATAATTAAATTTAGCTAGAGTAAGATTCTTGCTAATAAAATAAATAGCGTAGGGTTTCTTGTCTTCTTTCTATCCAAGGACAACGCCTATGGCAATATCTGATGCATCGGTGGAGATGTGAAATGGTATTTTCCAATTCGGTCCCCTCAACACTGGTGCTTTCGAGATCAACTTCTTGAGTCCTGCAAAGGCCACATCACACTTGTCAGACCACTGAAACTCTACATTACCAGTCAAATCATGTAAAGGTGCAGCGGTTCTTGCAAAATTTTCCATAAATCTACAATAATATCCTGAAGCGCCAAGGAAAATACATACCTCAGTTTGTTTGTGTGGTGTAGGTAGATTAAGGATTACCTATATTTTTTTCTGGATCTACTCTAATTTCATCTGCAAAGATATAATTCCCTAGTACCACACCTTATGTCATCATCATGTGACATTTTTCGTGGATTAAACATAACCTGGTCGCAATGCATCGTTCTAGTACTTTCTCCAGATTATTTAGTGCTTGATCAAAGTCGTCGCCATAAGGAGTGAAATCATCCATATAGACTTCAAGTCCTTCGCTGCTCAAATCGTTGAATATGCTCAGAATGGCCCTTTGAAAAGTGGATGGAGAGTTACAAAGTCCAAAGGGAAATAATCTGTATGCAAAAGTGCCCCAGGGGCATGTGATTGTAGTTTTATCTTGATCTTCTAGGGAAATTTGAATCTGATTGTACCCACTAAAACCGTTTAGAAAATAAAAAAAAACTCTTCCCTGCCAAAGTATCTGGGACCTGATCAATGAAAGACAAAGGGAAGTGGTATTTTTGAGTGGCTTTGTTAAGTTCCCTGTAGTCAACACAGATTCGCCATTTCCCATTTTTCTTTGGGACAATCACTAATGGGGAAACCCACCGACTATCTGAGATGGGATATATAAATTCTACGTCCAATAGCTTTTGTAATTCTTCTTTAACGATATCCCTAAGGTGAGGATTCAATCTTCTCTGTGGTTGTTGGATAGGCTAGGCATATTTTTCAACATAAATGTGGTGTGTGCAAAGTAGCGGATCAATACCTTTCATATCAGAGTACTCCCAGGCAAAAGCTTGATGGTATTTGAAGAGGACTTGTATTAGATTTTGTTGTTGTTGTTCATCTAAATTGACATTGATGTTCAGATACATTCCTGGTGCAATCTCGACGGATTTGTTGTTATGAACAGTTGTAGTTGGAATTTGTTGTTCCATTAAGTCTTCCAGCAAGTCTCCATGTGCTTCACAGTCTAGAACAGCTCGGAGCATCTGGCAGGTTGGGTTGTTCACGGTGGCTGGGCTATTAATAAACCCACTGATTATGTCATCCTCTAGTTGGTTTTTAAGTCTAAGGGCTTCTTCCAGCGTGAGAGGGGCTCGCAAATCCTTTTCTGGGTATCGTGGTGGTGGCAATTTTGGATATATGAAAGTTGGGCTTGGCTTCGCAGGACGATATAAGATGAGATTCTTTGTGATACCCCCTCTAGTGATTGTCATATTAGTTGTTCATCATCTTATGTATGCATCTAATGTTGTGAGCCATGGCCTGCCCAGTATCAATGGATGCCCTTCAAGTCCACTTCTTAGGTTGATGATGAGGAAGTCTGCCGGATATTCCCAAGAGCCGATGGAGATGGCTATATCATGTAATGTGCCAACTGGTTGAACTACCGATCGATCTTCCAACTCCAACATTATTGCGATGTGTTCGAAGGAGTCAAAACCCAGGGTATTGTAGGTTTCCATAGTCAGGATGTTGATGGTTGCTCCCAAATCAACTAGTGTATTTGGAAAAGAACAGCCTTGGATCTGAACTGTCACTATGGGATTCCCCGGATCTGCATATTTGACTGGTTCTTGTCTACCAAAAATTAGATCATACAAGGCTCCTACCACGTGGATTGTTGATGATGGATCTTTAATTTTTCTGATGGGCTTTCTCCCACATAGCTCCTTGATCATTTTTGCGTAAATTGGGATGTCTTGAAGAGCTTGCAGAAGTGGAATCTTGATATATAAATTCTTGAGTTCCCTTACAATGTCGAAGTTGGGATATACGATCAGTTTTGCTATCATCAATCTTTCAGAGAATGGAGGGGAGGGCGTTGCATCCTTATCAGGATCTTGTGATTTGAATGTGTTTCCCCCATGCTTGATTTCTTCTGTTATTACTACATTCGAGGGTGTTATTGTTGGTTGTTTTTCATTCTCCTACTCTTGAAAGATGTTATTTTCTTCGGGAGAGATTATGCGCCCCGATCTCAACCATAGTTTGTTGCACCCTACCGAGCTAGTCTCTCCTTCCCCATTCTCCATAATCTGGATGAGTTGAGCCAGTCTGTGTTACACATGATTTTGGTCACTTGGGTGATGTCTCAACAGTGATGTATTCAAGCTCCAAACAAGGACTTTTTGCCTGACAAAAGTGGCTCTTGTCTTCTTCCAAAAACATATTTTTAAGATGAGTTCGCAGGTTGCCTATGGTCTAGGGTGCGAGAATCCTTCGGTCTCGCAAGCCACCCACACTTAGGGTGCGAACTTCTACTTTCAAGTTGTATCTTCTACTTTCAATTAATATGATACAGCGGCATGTCCCTTTCCCATAAAGTCACTCTTACTTTATTGTGTAACTCCTTGATCATATGCATAAGTTGACATTGAATATACTTTGTTATCTTCACTTTGGTTGGTTTGTGTTGTCTTGGAATTGACTTCGCGAGAGCACTGGAGTGAAGTAGGAACAACAGAGACCTAAGGAAGCGATATCAAGGTATGTCACTTATTCCTTCTCTTTAGTAGATTCAATGACTACAACTTAGGGAAAGAGTCGTGTCCTGTCATGTTTTGTTCTAGATCCAGGTGGATCTAAGGAGATCTATTAGTGTTTCCACCTACCGATTTGTCCGATAACAAAATTGGTGACTCCGCTGGGGATGCAACCCATTTTTGGTGGTTTTTGGTGGTTTTTTCTTGGCCATTTTCTCTTAACTTACCATTTTTCATTTCCATCAATCTCTGAGTCTTGAGGAGACCCTGATAGATTCTCTGGGTCCAAAAGTTCCTTAAAAAATTTTGTCTTTTTTCCAAATTTTGCTTAGTTTCAGGCCTTCTCGCACTGCACCCTTTTGTAGCCTGCGAGAACCACTAGGGTTCGCACCCTGTTGTTCAGTTCAGTGTGAACTTCTCGCACTCTACCCTTGTCTAGCTTGCAAGAATCCTTCATTCTCGCACTGCACCCTAGTGCCAGCCTCCGAACCCATTTGCAATTTTTTTGGATTAAGGTTTTTTGTATCCTCAGATGCCCAGATTTGTATGTGTGTCTAAAAAGAACTTCTATGGCCATTGATTGATTGTTTCTTGACTTTGAATCTCGTGAATGATTAGTCTTTGGAAATCGAAATCTCTTCTTGTTCATTTTTTCTCAACTATTACCTCTTGACCTTTTCTTAACAAGGATATAATCTCTGGTTTTGAAATACGAGTGCTTGTTTGGATGGGAGTCGGTGATCGGTTTAAAAGTTGGGATTAATTGTCTTCTTCAATTGATCATTACTTGGAAAATTGTTATCCATATGCATTTGAAGAGACTAGTCTTGTCTTTTTGTTATTTTTGTCTTCATTGAAAGATTAGTTTGGGTATTTCTTTTTCATTGGTTGCTTGTTTTTCTTAGTTCCACCGCTGTTGTTTGGTTTCTAGTGAAAATTAAAAAACATTTTCTCTTTTTAAGCAACTTTTTATTGGAAAAAAAATATTGGCATTCAAGTATTGAAAGAGAACGAATAGAAAATTTGCATTGTTCATGATTGATTGATATTGCATTTCTGAGAAGATCATACATCATAGTTCACGTTGTTCCAGAAAAATCCTCTTTCCCTCCTGTAAATAGGATTCATCGAACAAAAAAATTGTATCATTCATTCCTATCTATGCATTGTTGGGTCAGAGTCTCACACAACATCGGTTTCATTTTCGTCTCCTTTGAGTAACAACATCCTTTAATAATACTGCGCAATTTTAAAATTTAACTAGTAACTTTTTCTAGGACTCTTTTACACCAACATTAGCTAGGCTAGGGCTCTGGAATAGGCGGTGAGACACACTCTCCAAAGCACAAAACACACAATATCATCTTGTGGTAAGGAGTGTCAAATTCCATTTACAACATTTTGTCCTGGGAAGCCCTTCTCACACAAGGGTCAAACCCGAGGTCACATTGAGATTGACAGAGTTACTCACCCTGCTTTGTTGATATCAGTGTAGAGATTGCACGTATTATGGGGGTCACTTGAAGGTATACCCACAATGATAAGTAGAAGCCTCTCAAGCTGATTTCGGGATAGATACATTTCCCTTATGTGTGGATCGGACTGTCAACTGTTCCCCTAGGCATTATTGTTGTTAGTGGTAACCTTAGTAGCCTACCTTCTTAGGGTCTTAAACAAGGTGACTGTGAAGGGGCAAGTCTTCACGGTACCTGGAATCGACGTTGGCCAAACTCACTCGGACTCCTTGGAGGGTATACCCATGATTATTTGTGGGAGCTTGCACCAGGGTGTAAGTCCGTTAAGCAGGTCGTCAACGTAACTTTTCCACCCTAGCCCAATGTTTATGGATAAATTTGTGAGTGCGGACACAGACCAATCTCCCCAAGATCCACCTGGATCTGGAACAAACCGTAACAGAATACTACTCTTTCCCTAGATCTAACTATTGAATGAACTAAGAGAAATGGATAGTGTTCATACCTTTTGAACGCTCTCCTTTAATCTTTGTTGCTCCTCGCTCTGCTCCGATGCTCTTGTGTCGTCCAATCACAACAACACAAACCAATCACAGCAAAGGCATTAATATATTCAATACCTAGTCTATACATGTGATCAAGGAATCATGTAATAAGATGACATCATCATTATGGGAAA
>SNQJ01S0096227.1:14017-29681 GCA_010110895.2 Picea sitchensis
TCTCTGTCTATCATGACTTTCCTATAGGAGGGATCCCCACTCCCTCCCCATTTGGTAACCATTCTACTCGTTGAAAACCCTAAAACCATTCTCACTTGTTGATAGCATGACCTCAAGCTAAATGCACATGCGCTTTAGGAACACGTGGGTGCACATTATTTTGACTTCAATTTTTTTCTAGGTGGTAGTGACAACTCTAGCATATGTGTTTGTTGAGTTTGTTGCCTCAGATTTTGGCTCAAAATGAAAAAACTACTGGTTTGGTCTGCAAATACATAAAAACTTCCATTTTATGAATACCTCTCTCTATATATTTGTTTTTTTATTTTATTTTTCTATGGGATATGAAAATCCGTTGTTGATGAAACTATAGACATGGATAGAGTCGGTTATGTAGATTCCAAATATATAATTTTTTTTGTCTTACATATATCAAAATCCTAAAATACATATTTGTTTTATTTCTTCTCTAACTTTTTGTTATCTTACCCATTTTTCAAATGAGTTATATGCTGCACTAGGATTGATATCTACAATTTGAAATTTTTTTTTGATAATGTTAAGACCCCCGTAGTCTGCACCAACATAAGGCACTTTCATAATTAAAAAAAATATAAAATTATTATTATAAATTTTGAAAAAATACATCGCACTAGAAAAATGGGTTCTCTACAATTACACAAATTTTTGGAAGGAAATTCCATCATTGAGGTACTCAACACTTGAACTAATGAAGAAATATACCTTATATTTTGCTACAAAAATAACATATCAGTGTTTTAAAATCACAAATTTCACATAGTTATTCCCAATTTATATAAATAAAAATTGTACATTCAGAAAGCTAATTCAATTTCCTACATTTCATCTTTTTACAACATATACAAATTCATTGCAAAAGTACCTCGAATAATCCATCCCAGTTAACATATTGTTGTTTTTCCGTGTCACGAGAGACCATCATTATATTACACCCACCCATAACTCTAGCCTAGAAGGAAGTTGTCATGAATAGGTTAATAAACATAGAAGATTTGTTTTTCCAAAATATGGAAGTGTCGCTTAACATTTATAGTAAGTTCAAAGAAGCATAGAAAATTTATTAACATCATTACTCCACATATACATTTGTTGTTGTGATATTATTCCAATGAAGTATTTTGTAATGGATGTGAACTTGTGTCATCATTTAGGAACGCTAAGAGGAATGTTTCATTCTGTTATTCAAATACTAGATTATAATGTCCTCTTTCCTACCATCTTAAAGTTTCTCTATATAAAGTGTATATGAAGTAATTACCCTACAATACATTTAGGGATCAAAATTTATTAGACCATAATGCAACACATCACTTATAATAAAACTAGCATACCCTCTAAAAGGGCGAATGAAAATGCCTAAGTAAATTAAGGAAAGTTTTCATAGTAATGTTCGTTAATGAGAACCATAAATATATTGCAATTAGAATTATCTTATTTAAGAAGTGGACCACTATTTTGATGATGAATTTCTACTATGATTGGAGACATGCTCATTTTTAAAAAATGCATGTATCTTCTATCTATTCCACTTTGTTATGAAAGAGTTGTGTAACGACCCCTTCGTTACGACTACAAGCGAAGCAGAAGTCAAAATTTTTATATTTTATTTTGTTTTTAGGGAAAGAAGGTGACGATGAAAACAATTTACCTCACCACTGATGACGAACGTAAGCATGCATTCCAGGCAATAGGCAACTATGACTCAACCCACTAGCACAGGAGAAACAAGGTGAAACATGCGGTAAAACAAGGAGAACTGACTACCCGCCCGACACAACAGGACAACGCCTACAAGCTAAGGGACAAAATCCCCCTCCTGACACAACGACCTTTAGGAACAAATACTATAACCTCAAGGCGCGCCAACCAAATGCCTGAAGACATTCAACCCGTGCGCAAAAACAAACTTACAACACTCGACAACACTCTCACAAAAGGCTCCATCTCTGGCCAAGTTATCATTCACCGCTATCCAAATAGGGCACGCCATGATCCCCTCATCAGGAATCATGTCGTCCCCAGGTGATAGATGCGTCAATAACCTTGGCGCAAAACATCATATCTGGACCAAGGACTCTAGAAAACTCCGACGCGCTAGGAGCCGAATACTGACAGGGAGACTATACCCACACCCCACAAAAAAGTTCGACGAGACACAAGAGGACGACTACCAGGAAAGTCACGGCTTCATCAACCACCCGACCCATTCATCAAGCCTAAACTAGTCGACAGTTACAAATTGTTTTAGACATTGAATATCCATCGAAATTTAGCAAGTCTAAATTATAATTTAGTCTTTAACTTATCAATTAATTAACAATTAATACAGTCCAATCTGCCATTCTACTTTACACCATAGCCGTTTCTTTCAATCTAAATAACATCACCTTCGAATCAATCGACAATTCTACAATACAATCAAGCATTAATTTCAATCGAAATAACCTTAATTACGAATCAGTTCGACAATGTTGCATTATGATTTAATCATTAACTACAATTTAATTTAGCAAGATTAATCTATACTTTAGTCAATACTCCTAAACTCATTTAACCATTAATCACCATCTAAAAGGGTAATTCTAAGTAATCCCCAAAATTACCATCTAACTATCAAATGACAATATATAACTACATTGTCCACATCAATGTAAAATGATACAATATCACACTTGTAATCAATTAAATTACACATGCCGTCTATCTAAGATATCCATACCAAAAATAACTAGTTGTCTATAACATTAAGAAGGGAACTATTGANCAATGTTGCATTATGATTTAATCATTAACTACAATTTAATTTAGCAAGATTAATCTATACTTTAGTCAATACTCCTAAACTCATTTAACCATTAATCACCATCTAAAAGGGTAATTCTAAGTAATCCCCAAAATTACCATCTAACTATCAAATGACAATATATAACTACATTGTCCACATCAATGTAAAATGATACAATATCACACTTGTAATCAATTAAATTACACATGCCGTCTATCTAAGATATCCATACCAAAAATAACTAGTTGTCTATAACATTAAGAAGGGAACTATTGATTGTTAACATCGTTGTAGCAATTGACATCGTTGTGGAAATTAATATTAAGATGGAAACTATTGTCCTTTGACATTGCTCTAGCAATTAGCCTCACAATTAACATGGTAGTTACATAGAAATTAATTTGACCAATAACACGCTGTAGAAATTAATGTTTGGTAGTGAGAAGGCTCAGTACACTCAAATTGAAGGAGAATAAGAAGACAATACAAACTGCAGAAGGATCAACTCATGGTCATTCAACAATCAACGCAGTCACCATTCTAAATAGAAAATTTGTGTCCCTTCAACAGTGAACTCAGTCAATTTTTTTTGGGAAAATCTGTGGTTATTTACATCAAACTCAGTCACATTTAATAGGCAAAACGTGGGCATTTAAAAAACAATATCGTTCTCATTTTAAAAGAAAAATCGTGGGCATTTAAACAACAATCTCAGTCTCATTTTAAAAGCAAAATTATGGGCAATTAACGACAATCTCAGTCAAATTTTAAAAGCAAAAATGTGGGCATTTCAACAACAATCTGTGTCAACTTTTAAATGCAAAAACGTGGGCATTTCAACAACAATCTCAATCAACTTTTAAAAGAAAAAACGTGGGAATTCAACATCAATCTCTATCAACTTTTAAAAGAAAAAACATGGGCAATCAATGGGAATCTTTGTCAAATTGTAAAAGCAAAAATGTGGGCACTTCAATGACAATCTCTGTCAACTTTTAAAAGAAAAAACGTGGGCACTTCAATGGAAATTTCAGACACGTTTTAAATGGAAAAAATGGGGTTTCCCTTTTTCTTTGCGCGGATGCCAAATGTAGACGCATACATGAATGACCAAAACGCCTTTCCCTTACCAGGATACCAATTATAAAAATGCAGACAGGGAAATGATTTTGTTTTTCCATTGCCAGGATACCAATACAATGCAGACATGAATAACACAATTTTTTTTTTCCATTTCCAGGATACCAAATATAAAAATGCAGACAGGGAATCAAATCGTTTTTCCATTACCAGAATACCAATACAACGGAGACATAAATAACAAATAAAAAGGTTTTTCCATTCCAGGATACCAATACAAAAATCGAGACACGAAATCCATTCATTTTTCCATTGTGAGAATACCAAATATAAAAATGTAGAAAGGGAATCAAATCGTTTTTCCATTTCTATAATACCAATACAACGCAGACACAAATAACAAATAAAAACGTTTTTCCATTCCAGGATACCAATACAAAAATGCAGACAGGAAATCAATTTGTTTTTCCATTGCCAGAATACCAATACAATGCAGACATGAATAACAAATAAAGACATTTTTCCATTTCCAGGATACCAATACAAAAATGCAGATAGGAAATAAATCATTTTTTCATTGTGAGAATACCAATACAACACAGACAACAGTAAGAGAAACGCAAGTATCCAATTGGAAAAGTCATTGAAATGATCGTAGGGATTCTATTAGTCAAGGTGCAGAGAAAAACCAACAAGGATGCAAGATAATCCACACGCAGAGGTCTTTGCTAGATGGCCCAAGTCAAACAATCAACCAATGACAATAACAAAGATAGACAGCTGACAGGAATGTCCTTCACTCATCATCTACATACAGAAAAGAAGGGCGTTGAGATCCATAGGTCTATTAACGCCGAAGCGACAACCGTAGATTAGGCTCCTGGCTAACTGCTCAGACGAGGAATGATGAGCTAGGGACAAAATGAAAAAACAACCACAATCTTCACAAATCAATACACCATAGGGCGGTCAAGACATGTCAGGAATCAAAGGCCATGGGAGTCAATCAATTATCGAGCTATAGGCTATGGAAAAATTCAGTCATCAACTAGAACACTAAGACAATCAATTTACTTATCCAATTAAACATGCGGATCCAAAGCATAAATCCTACTACAATCTACCATGCAAAAATAAAGAAAGCGTATCGTTGCCTGATCGCCCAAATTCCCTTACAGGTTTTAATGACTTTCCCCATTATTAATTTGCTAGTTCAGTTTAAATTAGAAAGTTCTTAAATGGTAGATACCTTGCCTTTTCCTAGTGTTTCCCCTTTCTTTTAAGATTTCTGTTTTTTCTAGTTTCCTAATTATTTTAGATTTCCCCTTTTTCCCTTTTTAATTAAACTTAAAAAGGCATGTGCAGAAACTTACCCTTCTTCCCCCCTTTTTTAATGAATTAAATTTGTAATTATCATAATTTCTTACCCCCTTCTTGTCACAATGTTAATGAAGATTATCTTTATTATTTATTTATTTATTTTATATATGTCTATTTTTATTATTATTATGAATTCTTTTTAGGTTTTATAAAAAGATAAAATTTTACCACTAACAAAGATTAGACCTAGACCTTAATTATTGTGTTGGGTGACAATTTATTAGTGAAATTGTTTTCAAAATTTCTTATCACGTTATTCGTCCTAAGGCCATCTAGGTTCATTCATTTATCATTAAAAATGTGGCGTGCTCTTTAGGACGCACTAGGTGCTCCAAGGGTGCCACTCGCCTCTTTCCATTTTTATTGCGCGACGTGCCCTTCAGGATGCACCACGTGCTCCAAGGGTGCCACTTGCCTCTTGACTGACATGGTAGACATCAAAAACCCCTAGATTCAATACTCCACTAGGTGAACTTGTGGGTGACTAAGGGCCTCTAAGGAATAAGGCTCCCGCCTTATTGCGCGACCCTTAAAATCATCGTAAGAAACTGTTGCAGTCTTCCCTCACAACATTGTGGGTCCTCTCGAACTAGTTAAACGTTAACCTACAGTTTGAGCCACGACGGGAGTGCTACTAGGCTGTGGCATGACTGTTATCCACACCTCTCCCTCAACATCTCTGGTAGTCGTGCATGACCCCTCTACTCCACATGTGAGTCTGGTCGAAAAACTATCGTCAGCATGCATCATCAATGAATCATGTCAGAAATATATCCATAATCATATCCTCTAATGAGATGCACTAGTATCACATAAAAAAGTCAAACCCCAATAGTTCACTCCCCGACTTGATCTAGAGTCCAAGGGGTTCCATCGATGCCTCTGCACTCTCGAGGTCCAAAATCCTGCACACTTAGTAAAACCGAGTCAATAGCACTTGTCTATGTCAATGTAGCAAAACAACATGACATCAACCCATAACGCCTCATAATCAAAATCAATGTTTTAATAGCATAATAATCTGGATCACTTGCGAGCAAGTGTCCTCAAAGAATAATTTCGCTCAGTGCGGAAGAGCAGTATGTTACAAGTTATGTGCAGTGCAATCAGACATGACCAGTTTGCTTCTTAATTTAAAAAAATTACTTATAAAGAATGGGCATTTTGAAATCTAAAGTAAAGAAATTTTATTTAAAGAGTATACGTAAGTCAAAATTAAAATAAGAACTCAAAAAATGGAAGGAGCAAAGAGACCCTTATAAGATGTTCTCAATCTAATTTAGTATTCCAAAGGAAAAGAAGAAAAAATAAAAAGTGTTAAATATTCCCAACAAGATTTTTGAAAGTTCTTAAAGGTCACTTGAAATGTTTTGCTACACATAGAAATTTTGGTTGCATTGACTTCAATCTTGCATATGGTGAAATCTCCAACCTTCATTTTATTTAAACAACAAATGAAATGTCCAAAGTTCATGTGAAATTTGTGCCCAAGAATATAATTTCACATGGACTATAGTCTCCAATTGACATAGACTATAGTTTAATTTATTTATGCTCCCTAAATAATGATAATGATCTATGTGAAGCAGAAGAGATAGTGGTAAATTAGAGAGCCAAGAAAAACTAAGATTGAAAAAGCTTGTGAACCTTACATTTGAAAATGTTAATTATATACTAGTAACCCTATTATATTAGAATCCAATAAAAAATAAAGAAAAAAGGAAACACTTAAACTATACCAAATTAACATTAAAAAAAACTTTATATATATATCATGGCATAAACAACAAAAATTATAAATTAAATATATAAAACATAAATTATATTAAACCTTTTACAAATGTGTTTACTAAATTAATAATATATACAACAATATTAACAACAAATTATATTATTTTTTTCAACTAAATCATTTAAAACAAAATATATTAATCTATAAGATTATAATCCAAATAAAGAGAAAAAACACTTAAGATATACACAATTAATATTAAAAAAAAAACTAATGTAATGGCATAACAAATAAAAATTATAAATTAAATATATAAAACTTTTTAAAATGTATATATAAAATTAATTATATATACAACAATGTTAACATCAAAAAAATTATACTAAATATTTAAATTAAATCATTAAAAACAAAATATAAATTACATTTTAAATTTTAAATTATAATTTAAAAAGAAAAATATGAAAATAAATTAGATAGATGATTTCATCTATCTTTCATAACTACTTTACGAATAAAATGCATGATATGGAGATCGCGTGGCTAAAAACTTGATACAAATATATCTAAGGAATATGCTTTTAACTTTTAAGTGAAGTGAAAATGCTGCTACAAATTTTCAATATAATCCAAATTCATTAAGCTGTCAATGTAGCTTGCTGAAAGTTTTTTTTTACAAACTTTATCAGAATAATTAATATTAAATTTATGAAAAACCCTTATACTTATTTGTTTTTTCCCAAGTTTTTCAAAATAATTAATATTAAATTTATGAAAAAGTCTTAAACATCCACTACTACTCAAATCAAATGATGTTTTTTTTTTTTTTCCTTCAAACCAAACTGTAACTAAAACAAAAAACTATTTATAACATGGAGTCTCTATTTGAACGAAAAACATCATATATATATATATATATATTATTGACACACTCTACAATACACGATGTACATAATAAATGATACATCAAACTGCACTTTGCAAATAACACTTTTCCAATAATTCTTTTAGAAAATAATGAAATATCATTTTAAATATACAAACAAAACTTTTTGACATGATTTTAATTAATTTCCTATACAAAATTTATCACAATATATTACTAATTTCATTTTTCACTTGATAAACTATTTTTCTATTCCATTTTTCCCACAAACTATTTTTTTATAATCATTTTCTTTGTAATCTACAATTTAATATCACTTACCAAAAAAATGAAGAAACAAAAAAATTTACTATTTCTCTGTTTTAAATCAGAAATGATATAGAGTGATAAAAAAAAATTATGGAACAAAATAATTTACCACTTCTCTTTTTCTATTTATCAAAAATGATATATTGTGATTGCATATTTCCCTCCACTACTACAATTAAGCATAAGTATTGAGATTTTGAAACCAGATTACAACACATCCAATTTTGTCAACTTTGTAAGGTAAAAAACTGGGAAAAATGACGTGATGTGTTCAGTTGTATTTATAGTGTCGACCATGTCATAACACATTCTTTGCCATCTTTTAAGTTGCAAAATATATTTACGCTAATAGGCGTTCTTTTATTGGAATCAATAGGCGTTCCTTTTATTGGAATCCATGGTTTAATCCATCTTTTAATTATAAATTCCAATCTCATGACCAACAGTTAAAAAGATGCTGGTATATTCTTAGTTTTACACTCAAATCAATGCATAAGATTTAATCTCCATAACTTCCTCACACTTATAAATGCATTTATTTACTTATTTACTTTTTCACATTTACATTTTAGAAATAAGAAATTATCAAGCCAAATCTTCAATTGCTAGGATGTGTACTTATATAAAGACCATCAAAATTACCTAATTTTTAACATTTTAGTTTTTTACATTCTGAAAAAACTTTACACATATGGTTAGTGGAAAATAATCGTTCTACTGTTGCGCTTGAGTGGGGATCCTTGAGAAAGTGGAGAAAATGAAACGCTCCAAGCTCATGCGGGTCGGCGAGAATATGAAACGTCCGGAGAAGCACAGACGGCTGACAGCTGAGACAATATGAAAAGCTTGGAGAAGCACAGACAGCTGAGATGCATTAATAGTTGAGAAAGTTGAAGTAATGGCACTTAATAATCCAAATTTGATAATTTCAAAAGTTAATCATTTAAAGGTGGCAATCATATGGTGCTACATTAATTTCTTAATAATCCAAATTTGATAATTTCAAAAGTTAATCATTTAAAGGTGGCAATCATATGGTGTTACAGTAATTTCTTAATATGATTAAGTAAATGTTAAAACGTAAACAGGTTAACAGATGCATTCAAAAATGCAAGGAAGTTATGAAGAATAAATCACATTCATTGATTTGGGAGGACGACAACATCTTCAATTGTTAACCATCATATTATAATTTGTGATTAAAAGATTATTAATTGTGCCCATTACCAATAGGTGTACGCCTTTCGACGTAATTAGTAATGGACAAAAAATAGTTTTGTTGTTACAGGGTATCTTTTAAGTGGAGCTCTCATTGCCACGTTTATATACTTAGTAAAAATTTACACGATTATGTGATTAGTAGTGGAATATTTCATATTTGAACCTTCCCATGGCTGCCAATTCAATTGAGAGAGATGTGCAAGCGTTTCATATTTCACAGGTTTCAAAATATTACTGGAATATGTCGGATTTGAAGCTTTCTATGGCCACCGTTTCAATTGAGAGATGCACAAGCGTTTTAGATTTCACATGTTTCAAAATATTACTGTCGTGTGTTGTTGGGTGCTTCGTCTACCATACTGGTAGTTGTATTATGCATACATATATCTTCCCTACCCAAGCCCTAAACTCTACCCTAAGCATGCATGCACCTGTTCCCTATCCCTAATCTTCCATAGTTCAATTTTTTGTTTTAATGTACTTCTAATTAATGTTTGCATGATGTAGTTTTAATTTAAGTTTGTAATTTTTCATAATGCGTTGGGTTTTAGATTCATTCTCACTCATTATCATAATGAGAAGGGTTATGGATTTAACCCAAATGTATATGGGCACCTGGTTACACTACGAATGGATCTATTTTATTATGCCCGATCTGAAGTCTATTGTGTTCTGTGGGATCTCAAGTCGAATGCAGGAAACTATTATCATGGGTTTAGCTATCTGTGCCCTAATTCTAACATTTGAGATTTTGTTTTAACCAAATAATTAATTTTCTTGGTTGTTTTTTTTAATGATTTAATAAGTTTTCTCTGCAATTCCGTAATGTAGACTGTAACTAGCATTTTGCAAATGCATTTGGTTGTTTTCAATTCCGTAATGTAAACTGTAACTAGCATTTTTGCAAATGCATTTGGTTGTTTTTTTTAATGATTTAATAAGTTTTCTCTGCAATTCCGTAATGTAGACTGTAACTAGCATTTTGCAAATGCATTTGGTTGTTTTGTTTTATGATTTAAAAAGTTTTCTCTTCAATTTCGTAATGTAGACTGTAACTACCATTTTTCATATGCATTGTTATTGATGGCGGAGATCAGCATAAATGAATACAACAATCCTTTCTTTCAACGTCCAGACATGGAAGAAGTGTTTACCTTTTTCCGTTTTCTAGTGGAGAAGATCGTAAAAGCAACGGGGGAGGCACCTAAGGCAAAGGCATCCTCTCCTATTCATAATCGTTAAGGACTTCGTCTAGATCCATAAACTACCATTGAACCATCACCTCGCTCCGCATCCCTCGCTCAGTTCCAGTTCCATAGCTCATTGTCCTTATTTACCCGGCGACGGATTGAGTGAAAGTTCCAGGTAACCCATCATCATTAGCAGCATCTCGCCCAGCACCCTTTTCGGTTCGATAGTTAGTAGCAGCCCAAAAACCAAGGTGGTAGCTAGTTCATTGGTCAATGGTCGGGACGACCAATAGGCTTAATCGACGATACATAGTTGGGGGACTGAACGCTTTCACTTCGGGTGGAAGAAGTGTTTACCTTTTTCCGTTTTCTGGAGAAGATCGTAAAAGCATTAAATGTGAAGGTCGTGGGTGCAGCGTAGTGGTAAGATCGGTCATGTAACGACGGTCAGGTATCGAGCTCGAACCCGAACATGGCCATTGCTCGCTGCCTAATTAACCGTTCGGAGCCAAGCTCACCACCTTTTAAGGTCGTGGGTGCGACGTAGTGGTAAGGTCGGTCATGTAACGACAGTCAGGTCTCGGGTTCAAACCCTAACATGGTCGTTGCTCGCTGCCTAATTAACCGTTTTGAGCCAAGCTCACCACCTTTAGAGCACCTGAGTGGGCCCAATGAGTGGGCCCAATGGTTAAGAGCATGTGTTATCTCCGGAGGTCAAGCAAGTTCAAAAGTCAGCGGGGTAGGGATGTCATATTGGGTCTGCTGTGACAAAGCCGGAAGGGAATGACCTCGGGATAGAGGTTCAACGGCCTCTAGTGGCCCTCGATAGAGGTTCATCTCAGAATTTCTACTGAAGTCACAAGTTATTGTATATCCGGGTTTGCCTACCGTTAGGTATATTTTTGGGAGGTTGTTGTTCCCATGGTTAAAAAAACACAATGACTATGGCTATTACCTACTGCATTTAATTTTGTACTTTATTAAAGTTTATTGAAAATGTCTCGAGGGTAAGGTTATAAAAACTTCTAAGTTAAATAATTGTGTAAAAGGGTGTTTAATTCTACAAATAAATAAAATGTTGTGTTAAAGCAAGAATTTTTAGAGTAATGAACCTCTGAGTAAACTGGACCTTGTTACAGACATTGATTGTGGTGGGCAGTGCAAAGAAGATTTTAGTTCAAAACAACTTTTGATCGCGTCATATTTAATACTATACCCGTCAACTTCATCTAGACGTGGAGAACCAGTGAACAAAATGGGGTGCATGTCCAGGTTTTACCATTTCTCAAAAAAGTGAATTATATTCTGAGAGCGCAATTCATTCTCTTTCATTATCACGCATAGTGTTCTGAGAGTGCGATTTCCTATAATGCATAGGGTTATAGATTCATTCTCCCTCATTATCATTATTATCATAGTCGGTTGGTTTTCGACTAATCCCAAACGTATCTGAGCACCTGGTTTCAATGCATGACGAGATTATATGGATCTCATTATCCTTTCCCTAATTCAATAATTGCATTTTGTATTTACCAGAGCAAAGAAAAGTCCTTTGGCTGTCAATTTATTTTAAACGTGAGACGAAGGGTTTACTTAAATCCTTTTTGCTTAAATCTGCATACTTTATATTATGCATACTTTATCTGCATACATCCAGCAATGGAGTTTATATGATATGCAAAATAAGATTATCATGGCTCTCATGATCGTTTCCCTAATTCAATAGTTGCATTTTGTCCTTTGGCTGTGAATTTATTTTAAACCTTAGGCTAAGGGTTTACTTAAATCCTTTTTTCTTAAATCTGCATACTTTATATTTGAAAAAACATCCAGCAATGGAGTTTATATGGTACTCAAAATAAAATAGGTTTCATTTAGTTAATTAAATATGGAAATTTAGAATATAATATGTTTAATTTAAATAATTATAATAATATTTTTATCATATAATTTAATATTATGGGATTATTATGTAATTTATAAAATATGATATATTTCATTTAATTAATTAAATATTATAATTCACACCAATTTATAATATAATATGTTTAATTTAAGTAATTATGATAATATATTATCATGTAATTTAATATTATGAGATTATTAAGTAAATTAAAAATATGACATGTTTAATTTAATTAATTAAATATAGAATATAGTATGTTTAATTACTAATGTTTATCTGTAAGTTATTATGGTTTGGATGCATGAGGTTCAATTTTATGTTATGTTTGTTGTTATGGATGATGTTTTAAATATCATGTTTAATGTTTGCACATTCAAAATCAATATCTTCTGTGTGAATTAGGGTTAAAAAATTATGTAAATTTATTTTTATTTTACATATTTTATAATTTATATATTAGAATAATAATATTTTTCAATTTTATGTAATTAAATAATAATATTTTTATATAATTATATTTATATGCAAGTGTATTTTTATTTTACATTATATAATTTTTATATTAGTTATAACTTATGAATGATATAATGCTTTTAGGGATTTGACCTCTCTTAACTAAAAATTACATGTAAGTAATATAATGTTTTTAGAGATTTCATCACTCTTAACTTAATGTTAAAATGGATATTAGGTAGTATTACTTGTTTAAAACATTAAAATTAGTCACTAATTTTAATTTTAATTTTATTACTAATATAATTAAGATATGTTACATTTAATATATATATTTAAATAAATTTATTAAATCATTATTAATAAAAAAAATCAAAATAATTTAATAAGTATATAGAAACATTTAAAGGAACATCTATTTTATAATATTAATATTCAATTCAATAATTAATCATAATCATCATATTAATGTGTAAAATAAAATAATTTTTTAATATATATAGAGATACAGAAAAAATAAATAAATAATTATTTAATAATACAATAAAAATATTTTTAATAACATTTAAGAATACTAAAAATAAAATAAATAAAATACTTGAACTATATTTTTTTTAATTTTTAATTTATTTAAATATAGAATAATTAAACTTCAAATGATTGCTATGATATTAAATGAAAATTTTAATTTACTTTAGATCCAATTAAACTATAATAAAGTTTTTATTTACCTCAAATCTAATAAACTATGATAAAGTTTTAATTTACATCACATTGTAAGGAAGTTGTCTTCCATGTAATATATTATGTTAATTCAAAATTTGTATCTTTGTTACAAATGAAAAAGTTCATTATATTTTTTCTCAAAAAATTTGGCCAAAACATCCATTTCACAATGTGTCAAAGTTTCATTATGATAAACATAACCTGATATTGCAATCTAATGAAACTCAACATTGCAATGTGATCAACATTCAACATTAACCCAAATCACAACGTTACGAACATATCCCAACATGCCATGTGAACAAAACTTTTCACCAACATGACAAAGAGATGCAATCCTACATAATCCAATGTCATAATGTTGTGGACATACCTTGCTATTGAAATATGAAAATAATACCCTATTTTCTTAATTTGGTGTTAGCCATGGTTATGTTGATATAATTCTTGCAACATATCCCAACCCTTTATCTATGTCACAATGCGACATGACCATTGAGGAACATACCAACTCCTTATAATCCAACCTAATTATATATCATAATGAAACATCAACATTCTCCAACATCTCACTTAAACATAACTCATAAGGAGTTTCTCTATTTGAGATAACCATAAATAAATAGGCTATTTGGTGTAATGTTACAATGTGACTAAACCCAACATATCCTTATAGGAACATTGCAATCTGATACCCATGATTAGCCCTTACTATGTGATGAACATTTCTCTTTGTCATGTTGTGACAAACATTTCCTTATGTCATGTTGTGTTGAACATTTCCCAATGTCGGTAAGTGACGAACATAACTCAGGGTCGCATTGTCACCATCATATCCTATTGTCACAATGTGACAAACATAAATAGGCTATGCGAATAGTAACATCACAATCCTCCGAACATAAGTGGATATGTCATGTGAAGAACATATCCTTGTTGTTGCAATGTCACAAATATATCCTCACATTGCAATGTGTTGCACATAACTGACGTCAAAATGTGACAAACATTTCCAAACGTCCCAATTTGGAAAAACACAACCCATTGTCGCAATGTGATGTACACAACCCAATGTGGCAATGTGAGAAACATTCACCAACATTGCAATGAGACGAACATTTCCTGACGTCGTAATGTGACGAACATAACCTGATGTCTCATTGAGATGAACATTTCCCAATGTCGCAATGTGATGAACATTTCCCAATGTCACAATGTGACGAACATAACTAGATGTGGTAATGTGACGAACAAAACCTCATGTCACAATGTCACTAAAAGAATCTAATGTCGCAATGTCACGAACAAATCTTGATCACTATTGCAATATGTCATGATTATTTCCCTATATCGCAATGTGTCAAACATTTTCCAACGTTTGTATTTGAAGAACATAGCCCTACGTTGCACTATCACTATCATATCCCAACATTGCAGTTTGAAAAACATAAATTGGCTATGTGAATAGTAATGTTGCAATGTGATGAACATAGCCCTATCATCGCAATGTGACAAACATATCCTCATGTTGCTATATGATGCACATATCTTTATGTCACAATGTCACAAACATCTCCAAACGTCCCAATATGATGAACACAACCCATTGTCACAATGTGATGTACACAACCCAGTGTGGCAATGTGAGAAACATAGACCAACATTGCTATGAGACAAATATTTCTCGACGTCGCAATGTGATGAACACAACTTGATGTCACAATGAGACAAACATTTCTCGTCGTCAGAATGTGACAAACATAACTTGATGTCACAATTCGACATACATTTCATGATGTCACAATGAGATGAATGTTAAGAACCAAATATCAATATAGCATAGAAAAACCTCAGAATAAGTACTCAATGCCTTGAAAAAGAGATAAATTCAGATAATAAGCCTCTTCGAGGGGGAAACCTCCTTATTCCCACATAAATGTACAATTACAAGATG